>LPNX011072225.1:87276-134545 GCA_001517045.1 Pseudotsuga menziesii
GGTGCAAACTGTATTTTATTAAGGTGACCCAACTACAAACCTTGGTGCATGAACGTTTATAATTTCGGTAGATTAAATATCTCACATAGAGATTTGTGATGTGCTATTTATTGACAAAAGGTTTGGTTTTTAATTTACTTTGGGTAAATAACATATTTTGGAATTTTGATTGAAATAATAACCTAAAAACTAAGTGTAGTAATTTCTTCCGTAGTCCCATGGCATCACCACTCACATCATCCACGTCGAAAGCACGTCGAAACAAAGATTTTTATGTACCATTCTGATTTAAAACACTGATACAACAGTGACGAGACTGTACACTGAACCAACGAATTGACAGCAGAGAGAGGAGCACTGAGCAGTGCAAAGATGCAGAAACTCTACTATGATGGAATAATGGCCGCCTTCTTTTTTTCAACCAGAACGTGTAAGCCACCCTTCATGCGCGCAGTCAAGCTGTGAATGAGCTTTGGAGCTCCCGCGGAGGAATGATCAGCAGGCCGCCGTAATTTGAAAATGGAAACCACTGCGGCAGCAACATACTTCATCTGAATAAACGCCGTGTCTTTGCCCGCACAGATTCGCGCCCCGCCATGGAATACTGCGAACTTGAAGGGACTCTGCGGAACGAAATGACCATCTTCGTTCAGCCATCTCTCCGGCTTGAATTGGAGACAGTCAGTCCCCCAGATGGCGGCGATTCGACCCATGGCGTACGAGTGATAAGTCACCCGAGTGCCTTTGCCAACAAAAGTCCCGTCAGGCAGGACGTCGCTGTGCAGGGCGTGCTTAGAGTCGAAAGGCACCGGCGGATAAAGTCTCATCGATTCGCTAATTGAGGCGTGCAGGTAATGCATGCTCTGCAGCTCCTCGTATGAAAATACCAGGGGATTTTCGCCCCGTTTGGGTGCTGGTTTGACGGCCCTGAGGCAACTTATTTCTGTATGTATTGCTTCCTCAACATGGGGATGGGAGGAAACGAGCCAGAAGAACCACGTTAGTGCAGCCGAGGTGGTGTCTCTGCCGGCCAAGACGAAACTGATAATGGCATCTCGAAGAAATTCTTCGGAACGATAGGCCTCGCGTTCGGGCAGATCGGTTTGTAGGCTTGCAAGCACCATGAATCTGGATAACAGGTCTTGTTTGCCAGGAGCACCGTTGGCCATCTCCCTTCTCCGTTGACGAATGACATCCATGGCGAATTGGTGCACGGTCGCTATCGCCTGAGAGAGACGCCTTTCTGAGCCAACGTTGAACATTTTCTTGATCTTCCACACCAACGAGATCAGCGCAGTGGATCTCCGAGCGCTCAGCTCGGTCGCCAGATCGAAAGCCTGGGAGAATTCCGAAACAGGAAGGCACGCATCCAGGCAAACCGGATCAATCCCGAACGCAATTTTGCATATATTATCAAACGCGAAACGCTGCAGAAGATCCTGCAAATCCACACAGCTACCCTTCTTGCTTGCCTCATCAAGAACGTACAGGAGTCGATCCGTGACCTCCTCTGCGACTTGTAGAACGAAATTGCGAAGAGCGTGGGAATTGAACTCGTAACTGGCGAGCTTCCGCTGTAGCTTCCAGGCATCCCCGTCGGAATTAAAGATCCCCTTCCCGAGCAGATCGTGAAGAATAGCCGTGAAAGGTTCGCCCTTCGGATAATTATCAAAGCGCTTCGTTAGAATGTGTTCCACGTTCTTAGGGTTTGCCGTCAGAACAGTCCGGATTCCTCCAAGACGCTCCACAACAATGGTCTGCGTGCGGGATACTGCAAGCATCTCGGCATACCATTCTAATTGCCTGCTCTGATTCTTCCAGAACGCAAATAGCGAACCCACCACTGGATACCGTCTGGGTCCGTTCACCGCCGCTCTGCATGATATAAATTCTCGCTTAATATACAGGAAAACCACGTAAAACACCAACAAAATCACAACCGCCGTCAATAAATTTAGCAGGAATATTAACAGTAAATCCGCACTCAGGGAGAGTGAAGCTAACGATTCCTCCATGATTCTTCACCAAGCTAGCTTGCACAGGCAGCAACAAGAATCATCTGGCGCCTTTATTACCATGGACCGGACTAAGGCGGTTTTGAAGCTGCTGTTTTCTCAGAGTTCTAAACTATATTTATTCTGTGTCTCTAAGCCAAAAGTCAGTCCATGTTTATCTGTAAATCAATATAAAATCCAATAAAATCCAATTCAGCATGCATTTCACGTGCGTTATTTTGAAGGCCGACAGAAGTTTAAACAGGGGCCAACATTTGTACAGTTGTAAACTGGTTCCCACGTATGAGATTCTCCCAATGTCACTTTCATGATCCATCCCCAATATTGAAACCCTAAACCTAAACTACAATGCATGAATCTTGAATTGCCAAAATTTTCCAACTTAATATCAAAGTTTTCTTGACTTTTACATCCACGGGATTACATTACTGGTTGATATCCACACTCAACCTATCCACGACTGGTGGTTTTGTGCACAGTGAAGTTGACAAATTAGAACAATACCACCTTTCGCAGCGACAAAAGTGGAATTTACGTCCAGATCTGATTGGTTCCACTTTGTTTAGTGTAAAGGTCAGATGTGGATGATGTTTTTGCCTTCAGCAAGCAACAATTTTTAAATAACCGAATAGATTCATGGCATGGTACATATTTTTTCAATTATCGCCTCGTTTTAAATAAATAAAAGGAACTCTGTCTAATTTTTATATTATCTTCATTAAAGATTCGAACACATTTAACCAATTATATCTATCAAGCTTACCCAACAATCCAAGACCTCCTTTTTGACTATTAACACCAGCTTTTAAATATTTAAATTTTGTAGAAGGCAAAGGCTTGCATTCTCTTTTTACATAAAAGAGAAAGCTATGTGTTGTAAATGAAAAGCGGGTACAGGAAGAATGAGAGAAAGAACAGAAGGTGCAAATTTGTTTCCATCTCATTCTTTGTGCTATGTGTAAGTGTGTGGGGTATTTTTCGAAGACAAGAAGAGAAAAGGTCATACATTTACAAAATAAGTGCTTATATTTTTATATAGTTTTGAGTTTGGCTCTTAGATTTACATTATAGAATTATAAGATTGTTTACTCTTATAATTATAAGAGTGTCTCATACATCAATTTGGTGTCTAGCTTGGCGGTGACCTTAAAAATAGATTATTATTATTATTATTATTATTATTATTATATCTTTTCAATGTATTTAATTTTTTTTTAAATTTTTAATTAGTGATAGAGTGTATTAGTTGTAGATTGTATTATTAAAGGTATTTTTTTATAATATTTTTTAAAACTTTGTAGTTTAATTTTCTATTAGTCATGTGTTTTAGTTTTTTTTAGTTATTTTTTTCATATATAAATACATTTTTAATTTTCCACTTGTTATATTTCTAAAGAATATATTTAAAAAAACCACATTACTTGAAATAATTTAATAATAATTTATAAAATATTTTTAAATAAAAAATATTAAAAAAAATTAGTCAAAAAACTTTTATTAAAACATCACAATTAAAACTAAAATACAGGATTTTACCAATATTCATTATAATTTAAACTTATCAAAAAGTCTTATCAAAATAGGTGCATGAATGCACTAAAGTTCTATATTATAATTAAATGTATGCATTATATATTATAACTAGAAAGCACACCATATGGATGCATTTTGAAACCACTAAAAAAACTGACATGTATTTTAAGACACCATTAAGTATTGGTTTTTTTAATTTTTATATACCATTTTTTATAATAATAATGTTTATTGGTTTTATCTATGATTTAGTATTGTTTTTTTAATATATTTTTATAAAATCAAATTTTGAGTGATAATAATGCTTGTGTTCTTTTTATACATATATAGTATTGGTGTGTAAATAAGTGTGAAATGCATTATAGAGTTTAAATGTACAAAAAAATTTATGTTTTTATTAATTGAAAATAAATTTTTATTATTATTACAAAATTTCAATTAATTATTTGGAAATCAAATATTTAAAAAAAAAGTCAAAATAACATTTTTTTTATAGTTTAATTAATATTTTCTAGCCTAATCATTGCAGTGATGTATTGTATATTTAAATAAATATGCTATAATATTATATCTTTATTTATTATAATTATGTAATTCATATGTAGATGTATATTTAATCAACAATGTAACTTTTACAACAATAAATGGAATAATAAATATTTTTATTTAATATATTATAACTAGACTTTCATTATACAAAATTAGATGCAATAAATAATCATAATCAAAATGTCAATAAATAATTATTACCTTAATGGTATGCTAGCTAGTGATCATACCAATTGGGACATTGATATTTACATCAAAGAAATTTGTACAAACAAGAATTCCAAAATATAATCTTGTAAACTTGGAACATCCAATTATATTCACCATCATTCATCTCTCAAATTTTTGGCATTGCTAAATATGCTTGTTGATTTATTTCTTCATCATTTTTTTGGGGGGAATATTGTAGGTAGGTTATTTGCAATGTTTTGTTGATATTTTGATCTTGTTCCATTTACAAACATAAATAACTAATAATGAGTATATCTACATTTATATTATAATATACACGATTGTGTAAATTGAAAAATGTACTACAATAATGAATGATTCATAAAAAAAAATAGGCATTCTTTCAAACTCATTCCTTACGTCATCTCTAAACATGTATCTTCTATTGATTCCACCAAATATTTTACTATTCTTAAGATTACCCATATGTATTTCATTGTAAATCTAAAAATGATTATAAATTAATACAAATATAAACATCTCAACAAATATTCAAAATATGTAAGCACTAACTAAAATTGGGATCAACCATTTTCTACCTTATTACCATGAAGTATGTGTTGAATGGGTTCCATTTCTTTTAATCTATTGAAAAAATAAAAATTCATTCATAGATAAATCTATCATAAAAAAAGATAATGCCTTATAATAAAGCCTTGCATATATGAATTACTTGAGATACATAAATACATGACTTCATTGATACTTAGTGTGAATACTATTACTTCACCCACTTATGTCTTGACAAAATTCTTAGCTAAGAAACTCTTTCCTTTGGTCGAAAACACATCATCTTTTGTAAAAAGATATATATTTTTTCAAATGTGTTAAAACCTAAGAGGTTAAAAAAGAGGAAATTTTGATTAGCATTTATAATGCGTTTCTATACACCAAGATTCATTGAATAATGCCAGTAATGTCATCCAAAAAATCTAAAAAAGGAGTTCCAACATCTCATTTATCTTCGCTCCCTCAAACACTATTAGAGTGTTTGTCGATTCCGCTGGACTTTCTAGATCCTATACCACAAAAAGGTGTTAAAGCAAATCTTTGTTCAAGTGCGGTAAGGTTTATGTTGATGAAACGAGTCACTCGATGTAGATGCATATTAGAAAACACATTTTCCACATAGATAATTACCATATGGCTAAGTGGGCCTTCCAAGAATACTCTCACAATAACCCTCATGTCATATTCATATGAAGAAAACTTGAATTTAATCACCAAAATAAAGCACAAGAAAGAGAAAATAATGAAAAAAGCTTTGAAGATTGAAAAAAAGTAACAACTTGTTGAATAGCGATGATGAGTAGAAGATAAGTAACATGTGGAGGCTTATAATTTTACTCAAATCTTTTCATGGAATGCCATTTAAATTCAACCTATTCATAAAAAAATGTTCTTTCATGATAAGTCAACCTCACTCTTCTTTAAAAGTTTTTTTTCTTTTTTATATTTATCTATCCATTAAATCTTTTAACTCATCCTCATATAATATTGATATTACCTTATTGATGGACTCAATTTGAAGAAGTCTAAAATATTAGTTTCAAAATATTAGACAATTAAAGAAAAAACCAAAAAGGAATATAATTTTATATAGATTTGTGTTTAGTTTCTATTGTTTTAAATATATATATATATATATGTGAAAGAGTATTATTTAATTATTTTTAAATTTATGAAAGAGTATAATATTAAATATATAATTTTTTTTTAAATTAATAAATAATAATAAGATTCAGTTTATTTTTATTTCTATAATCATAGTTATATAAATATCATTTCAATATATAGTGTTTTGAAGATTTATGATTTTTTAAAACATGAAATGCTATTTCTTTTTATGATAAAACACTATATTCATGTATTTTTTCGAAACAATCATGTCGATGCAGTGCAACATTTCCAATCGTTCAAGTGGGAAAATGGAAAAAACGAAGTTCAGATCTTAAAAAAAATCATTTACTTCACTTTATTAAATAAAAATCTTCACTTTTTTTTAGAATTCCATATTTATTTCTTAAATGATTTGCTAGTAAAATCATGATATTACATAAGAAATTGATTACATTAGGTTTCTTTCCTAAGAAAATGGGGTTTCTTTCTTAAGAAAATGGCTAAGGCATGACAATTTTTTATTTGTGTTTGTTAGGGTAAAAGGTTGTGATAAATGATGGGTGAGAAAAAGACAAAATGAAAAATCATGATGCGAATGTGTTTATTCTCTTAAAGAAAATGTGGAGAATGAAAGTTTTTTATAAATCAGTTGTTAGAAATATCGAATAAAATAAAATAAAATATTAAAATTTATATAAAATTATTTAAATATTTTTTGTTTTAATTTATTAAAACAAATTCAGTCATAATATTTTTAAGTTTACTATAAAATTTAGTCATAATATTTTTAAATATTTAATATAAAATTCAGTCATAATATTTTTAAAATTACAATTCAGTCATAATATTTTTAAATTTAATATAAAGAAAATATGAAAATATCATTTAGAAGAGGTTTGGACACAAAAAATTATGATAAAATCATACTCAAAAGTAAGGTAAAGGTTTCTGCATATGTTTATGATAATTAAAACTTATGAAAAGATACTATTATTTTTCAAAGATTCAAACAATAGGAATATGATGTATTAATGTACAATTTTTTTTTTTTAAATCTAATTAAATTAGAATTTCAAAACCATTAAAAAAAAACCGATGTTGTAGCGGTTGGCTTCCCAATTCGATCGATTGTAGGAAACAAATATTTCAAGAATTCTTATGATTTATAAACTCAAACCTTGCATGCCGAGATAGATCTTAGAAGCTTTCTTCCGTTTGCGTGAAGCTCAACATAGGCCAAGTGTCATTATTATCAAATGTCATGTGATAGTAATGTCGAAGCGGGAGCACCTAATGTGGGGAACATTAGTGCATACATTTACTATGTACAAGTGTATTTTTTTTCAAGCAGAAAACATAGTTCCTTCATATTCATATGAATAAAAGATAACATAAATAACAATGCTCAAATACATAGTTGTTGATTCATATTAACATAACAAAATCTATCTTATAATTGTACAATACATCAAACAATTATTAATTTGTTAAAAAGTTTGAATATTTATGTTTTATATATTTTGACAAATAAAGTCCAAATAAATGTAATGGAATTATTATTATTATTAATTAAATAACTGATAGGAATCAGAATCGAAGTAGTCGTTAAAAGAGTGTTTGGTGAACTACAAGGGGAAATGACAAATGGTGAAAGTTGTTGAGTAATACTTAAGTGATGTAGGAGGATCTTCCCCAAAATCAGGTCGAGACTCCTTGAGGAGAATTGAAGAGCACATGGCTCATAAATGACCAAATCCTAGGAAAAATACTATAAAGTAGTATGCCCATCGAATAAACAGGAGGCTGAAAATGGAGAGGAAATGATTTATTGATGCAAAGAGATGGCCCATTGATCAGAATTTCCCCTTGTGGTTCAACAAACAGGCTCGAGGGTTCTGGAGCATGTAAGTTTGGCTGCTCTAGGAGTTGGTTGGGAGGAACGACATCTTCAGTTTTGTTTTCCCATCAGTGGAGGTAGTTTCCTTCCTAAATCGTCTAATGCTTTGGAATTGTTATTTAAATTTTGAAAGTAAATTAAATTTATAATTGTTTCATAAATTGGGAAGATGCAAGGAATTACTATAGTTTTTTTAACCTCTTTATTATTCTTGATTTATGCTTTGTTATTAGTCAACTTCTTATGCACATAAATGTAGAAATTACACTTACTTTTCCTATAAAGAAAACAAACAAACAAAAAAACAATTTGTAAACTATATACAAATCTCCTACATAATGTCCCAAATATTAAGTTAAATAGCTAACAATAGAATTCGTTATTTCTTCAAGCATTTTTACAGATATGATAAGGAGAGTCGAGATGCATCTCTTCACATACTTTAAACACAATAAATATCAAATATTGCAATTGAAGAACATATAAACTTTAGATCCGATGAGAGGCTTCCTATAGAGTTAATTTTTTGTTAACTAAGCACAAATCTATATACTATTACAAGTCTTTGTTTCAATTATATACATATCAGGAAATAACAAAACCATAATACCCATCGGACTAAGATCCAAGAAATAACTGATCTAAAACAAACATTTTGCTAAGATCTAAGAAATACAATCACAACAAATCGAGAATCAATTCAAGATATTAAGTTCACAGATCTAGGAACCGACTATCGTCCAACCGGATCTATATCTAGATCAAACCAACATTCTAACTATATAAATAAAAACTGTATAATCGAATCCAAAATGGTTGTGTACCAACATTCCTAATTATCCTACAGTTTATTCTTCCCAAATCGCAATGGATTTTCAAAATCACAAGGTTGTACCAAACCCAACATTTTAATAATTAACTTATCTTAAAAGTCAATGGAGGTTGTAAATCCCTTTTCTACAAACTCCGAGCAAAGTAACCCAGGATGTCTGCCCATCGACAAGCATAAAAAATTGAGGCATACCTTGACCTGAAGCATTGATCCAGTGTGGAGTTGAAGGAGTCGCACCATTGTTTATACATGCACCCAAAGCTACTAGCCTTTAGTATACTCGCGCTTATAATAAAAACACAAATGTATCATATTAAAAAGGAAAAGGGATAATATTTCTCACCTCAAGACATAGTAATGGTGCTCTTAGGAGGAAAAAAACTATGTCATTGCTCTTACATTGCCCTCACGCCACCATTCATCCACATTTAAAAGGTTTTTAAGCTATCTTGTAACATTTTCAACAAATGTCAACATGCAACTCTGCATATAAGAAATTCAAGTTGTGAGTAAAGGAAAAATAAAACTAATTCATTCAAAACCCTAAAATTTGTGTTTACCAGGGAAACAATTACCCTTGAATGAATGTTGGGTCGTAATGGCAAGTCCAGACTCATTCAAACCGTTGGGTTACCATTCGATGGTACCCTTGCCTAACCTACCAAAGCATAACTTAGTATTTTTTGTCCTTAATTGTGAAATCAAACTCATTTCGATAAACATAGAATCTGGGAGAGAGTACACCTTCAACAAGTGCTTAGAGGGCTGAGGGTTTTCTCCTCCAAGCTCCCCAACCTTTTCTCTTCTTTGCACAAATAAACAAATATGAGTTTAACTCTTGTTGTAG
Source organism: Pseudotsuga menziesii (assembly GCA_001517045.1). NCBI lineage: Eukaryota > Viridiplantae > Streptophyta > Pinopsida > Pinales > Pinaceae > Pseudotsuga > Pseudotsuga menziesii. The sequence continues at coordinate 96,801 of LPNX011072225.1, forward strand.
CGTGCGAAAGTTTTCATTGAATTAAAGTTTTAAAAACTTAAAGCAAAAATTATTACATGTTAAACCCATGCTAGCTTAGGAATCTCCTCTATTAGTAATTGAAGGTAAGAACACCAGGTTTACACCTTGCCACACCAGAGACAAAAAAATAGATGAGACTATGCAAACAAGGAAAGAGCATCCAAATAAGCTGACCAAACATAGTAAGCACAACATAAAGTAGTTCATTAAAGCAAGCAGAGCAATTGCAGACATGTTAGAAGGAAGTTAAGGGCACAACAAAGAAACACCGTGCAACAAGGAGGTTCAGAATGAAACCACTAGCAACCACCACTGTAAGAAAGAAAAAAAACCTCATGACCAAGTAAATGCAACAATAAAACCCTAAAAAAATTTCTAACATCAAGGATTGGGTAGAGTATAGATGGAGGGCTAGGATCCCTCCCTTCCACAAAAAGCATGCGAGTCTACCAACTTCATTAACTATGCCTGGCTGCGATGTTAACTCGCAAGCCAAGTCTTGTGACAAATTTAGAACTTCATTAAAACCCCTTCTCCCTCGGTAGCTGTCTTTGACCTTGTAACTCCCTTTGCACACATGTTAAACCTTGGCATAGGTTTAAAAACATAAGTCATACCTTGTATACTTTCAACATTGCATGCAAATCCAACAAGGTTGGCATACCCCCGCTTATGCCAACCCTTCACCTTATGTAAGTAGGGACAAACTTGAATATAACACATAAATCAATATATAATGTCTGGAAATGCTTAGCGTAGGACAAGAGTCCAAACTTAGGAGTTAATCTTGGTTAAAAAAAATGAAATATTTCTTTTCCCTTAAACAATGAATATATCACCTTGTCGAGAGCTGTGTTTATGGTTTTGTCATAGTCCTAGTCGATGTCGGACTAACGACAAGTCTTGTCGTCATACAAGTAAGAATTCCAATTTAAATTATTCATGTTGAAAGGTAAAAGCAATCTTACAGGTAAGAAAATACTGTATGTCATTAAGCATATTAAAAAATATTATGGTATAATGTTTGGATTCATGACATAATGGTATAAGAGCATAGTTACAACACTTGGCTTGCAAATCCCAACACTCAAACTGCTATAAACTAGAAAACTAATTTTATTTTTATGGGTTGGTTCTCTTTGCAAACAGGAAGAGAAGAATAACCTTGATTTTGCAAGAATTGCGACAGATGTGGAAATGTCTGCTGAAGGAGAATCGCATCCTAAATATCTAGAAAACAATGATGAAGTTAATATTAGAGATGGTGAAATCTATGTGAATCTGAATGAAAGTAGGAATGATAACCCATATGAACTCCTATAAACAGTAAAATATTTAAAGGCAGAATTGAAACGAGTTAAGGAAGATAATGAACACATTTTAAAAGAACAAGAAGAACTAAATAATGTTCTGCTAACTAAACTACATAATAATGAAGAAGAAAAGATTAAAGGACATAAATTAAATATGGCAAGAACTGTACCTTATAAATGTAAGGTGATAAACCTCGAATTTTCTAATCACGATACTGAATCATCCAGTGAAGAATAAACTAAACAAAGTAAGGAAAAATATAAAGATTCTAATGAAAGTAGAGATAGTAATCAATGAAAAAAGAAATACAAACCATATGAAGAGATTACCCATGATTTTAAAAAGATCAAGCCTCCTATGCTCAATGGAGAAATCTAAAAAGGAGAAGAAAAATAATCTTGGCTATCTGGGATGAAAAAGTACACTGAGATCTATAATTATTCTGATGAACTAAAAGGAAAATGACAATTTATTATTTGACAAGAAAGGATGATATCTCGTGGAAAGATACAAAAAATGTGAAAAGCATTAAAGAACGATATGTAACTCGGAAAACTTTTAACAAATATTTTAAAGTAAAATATTTATCGAAACAATATTATGAGGAAAAAGCTAAAGAATTATATGAATTACGATTAGGTGCAATGACTATGAAGGAACTTTGCAGCAAAATTTTAAGTTTATTACATTATGTACCTTACATTATTAATGAAAAACCAAAAATTCAGTTAGTTGTTTACCTCTTATGTTTAAAGAGAGAATTGAATATGATTATTTGAAAACTCTGGAAGAGGCCATGAGGAAAACAAATTTATGCAATGACTAACATAAAAACAAATGAGATAACATACCTAATTGGAAAAATAAAAGACATGGAAATTTTGAACAAAAAAAAAGTACTAAGTTTTGTAAGAATTCTGGAAATAATTATTGAGGATACCAAAGGAATAATTTTAAAAAATTTAAATAGCAGAATCCTGCAATAATAAAAGAAAGGAAAATACCCACTGCTTTTAATAAAAATACTGCACAAAGGGAACCATTAAAATGTTGGAAATGTGGTGAACCACATTAATTTAAAGATTGTCCTGTAAGGAGGAAAGGTCTTAATAATGTGCATACAGTTCAAGAAGCTACTACTATGGAAGATATAGTAAGGAGCATGCCCAAAATCAGTGCAACATTGGAGAGCATGGAAGCATATCATCAAACATCTATGGTCTACAATTCAAGAAGCTACTACTATGGAAGATATAGTAAGGAGCATGCCCAAAATCAGTGCAACATTGGAGAGCATGCAAGCATATCATCAAACATCTATGGTCTAAATTGAAGGTATGTTAAAAGATAAACCAATTTCGATATTGATTGATCTAGGTGCAAGTTTAATTTATGTATCGCCAAGAATTATTGAGCTATACAGGTTATAGCAAGATAAGTTTGAAAATCCTTGATTAGTTCAACTTGCTACAGGCACAAAGCGAAAAGTAACTAGTTTAGTGAAAACATGTGATTTTATTATGAATGGTTTTAAAACACGCGTTGATTTAAATATTGTACCTCTAGGATCTTATGAATTACTTATAGGAATGGATTAGTTATAGAAACATAGAGTTATTTTAAACTTTTATGATAAAACATTCTCATGTTTTGATGATAAAGGTAATATTATTGTTGTAAAAGGGATTCCTAGGAAAGTCACCATAAGAGAAATTTCAGCCTTACAAATGAAAAGGTCTATTCATGAATGTTGAAAGTTTTTGTAATTTACATAATGGACGATAAATAAAAAAATAACCAACTTAATGTAGAAGACACAACAAATTGAAAAGACTTTAAATATATATTTCTGGAAGAGATTCCCGGACTACCTCCAAAAAGAGATATAGATTTTACAATTGATTTGGTACCATGGGTAGTACCAACATCAAAGGCTCTCTTTTGGATGAATATAATAGAACTTACTAGATTAAAATCACAAATACAAGAATTAATCGATAAAAAATACATCCAATCGAGTGTTTCTCTTTGGGGAGAACTGGTTTTGTTTGTAAAGAAAAAATATGGCACTTTACGGTTATATATATATTATAGACAACTAAATAAAATGGCAATTAAAAATCGATATCCTCTTCCTTGTATTGGCGATGTATTTGATTAGTTTGAGGGGCAACAATATTTTCAAAAATGGACTTGATATCTAGATACCATTATGTATGGATTAAGGATGAGGATATCTTTAAGACTGCTTTTAGAACCAAATATGATCATTATGAGTTTTTCGTAATGCCCTTTGGGTTGACAAATGCCCCAAAAACTTTTATGTGTTTAATGAACAATATATTAAGTAAATACTTAGATAAATTTGTAGTCGTCTTTATTGACAACATATTAATCTATTCTAAAAACAAACAAGAAGATAAAGAACACTTAAAAATAATCTTACAAGTGTTAAGGGAACAACAATTATTTGTTAAGTTTAGCAAGTATGACTTTTTCAAGGATATAATTCAATATCTAGGACATGTGGTGTCTAAGGATGGGATATCAGTAGATCCTGATAAAATTAAATCTATAACATAATGACATGTTTCAAAGAACGTTATGGATATAAGATCATTTATGGGGATTACTAGCTATTATCGTAAATTCATTGAGGGATTTTCTAAGCTAGCATATCTTATAACTTCATTACAAAAGAAAGGTAAGAAATTTGATTGGAACGAAAAAATTGAAGAAATTTTTAATAAATTATAACACTTATTAACAACAACTCCTATTCTAAAAATTGTTGATCCATTTCAAGATTTTTTTGTATGTATGGACAAATGAAAATAAGGTCTAGGTAGAGTACTAATTTAGGAAATTTATGTTATAGCCTATGAGTCTAGGAAGCTAAAGGAACATGAAAAGAATTATACTACTCATGATCTAGAGTTAGTTGTTATCATTCATGCGCATAAAATGTGACGACACTATCTCATAGGAAGGATATTTTTATTTATGTTTGATAATATAAGTTTAAAATAATTATTCTATAAACATAATATTAATGCTAGACAAGGTAGGTAGTTATCATTCTTAAGCGAATATGATTTTGAAATAAAACATATAAAAGGAAAAGAGATTAAGGTGGAAGACGCTTTAAGTCATCACATGAATCTACTATATGCAACAACAAGCAACAAATATGAAACAGTTTTATAGGATAAGATTAAGTGTGTAGAAAAATTTGATAAAGATTATGAGAAATTATAATAGAAGACCGCAGAAAAATGAAGTAAATCGAATATAAAAAAAAATTAGTCTGAATAAAAAATGGGTTATTGTTACACAAAATGGGATTATATATACCTAATTCAGAAAAAATTAAATTAATTATTATGGATGAATTACATAAAATACCTTATTTAGGACATCCTCGATACAGAAATTGATTAAATGACAAGGAAGGATTTCTTCTTTCCTAATATGAAAAAGGAGGCAGCGGAATATTTAGCACGATGTATTGAATGTCAATAGATAAAAGCTTAACATTAGCATCCATTCAGATTTTTACAACCATTACCTATTCCAGAATGGAAATGACAAGTTATTAGTATGGATTTCATAACCGGGTTACCTAAAACTGTTAAGAAAAATGACTCAATCATGGTCGTGGTAGATAAACTTAGTAAAGAAACCCATTTTATTCCAGTAAAATATACATATGAGACTATTAATATTGCTAATATTTTTATGAAGGAAATTTTTAGATTGCATGGTGTACCTAAAATAGTAATTTTGAACCGAGCTGCAAAATTTACGAGAAATTTTTGGAAGGATTTATTTAAAGGTTGAGGCACACAATTAAATTTTAGCACCATATATCATCCTCAGACTAACAAACAAATGAAAAGGGTAAATAAGGTTTTAGAAGAAATGCTCAAAATGTACGTAATGGATAAACGAGGTAAGTGGGAATATTATTTGCATCTAGTAGAATTTTCATATAGCAATCATTTTCAGGCTTCAACTGGATAAAGTCCATTTGAGATACTGTATGGACAAAAGTGTAATACTCTAATTTCTTGGAGTAGTCTTGTCGACAAACTAATGGTAGGGAATGAAATATTGAAAGATAGGAAACTAATAGTGAAAAATGTACAACATAAATATTTGAAGGCTGCCCAAGATAGGAAAAAAAGTTATGCCGACTTAAAAAGTAATCCACGAGAGCTATAAGTAGGAGATCATGTTTATGTAAAGGTAAAACCTAGAAAAAGTTCCTTAAGGTTGGGAAAATACTCAAAATTGGCACCCAGGTATCATGGACCATTTGAAATTTTAGCAAAAATTAGACTGATGGCATATCACTTAACATTACCAGCTACAATAAAAGTACATAATGTTTTTCATGTTTCAATTTTAACGAAACACATTCATGATGCTACTCATGTGATTGACTAGAATGTTATACAAGTGGAACCCAAAGGAGAATTTCAAGTGGAACTGGAATGTATTCTCGATAAGAGAGAGCTTTTACTCTAGAACCGTACCATCGGACAAGTCAAGATGCAATGGAAGCACCTTAGTATAGAGGAGTCCGCTTTAGAATTGGAAAGTAATATGCAAGAAGCATATCCAATTCCATTTCAGAATGAAATAATGGAAGAATAAAAGGACGAAGAAATAAAGTAAAAATTATTAACTTTAAAGGGGAGGTCTATGTAATACACCAAACAATTATTAATTTGTTAAAAACTTTGAATATTTGTGTTTTATATATTTTGAAAAATAAAGTCAAAATAAATATAATGGAATTATTATTATTATTAATTAAATAACTAAGAGGAGTCAGAACTAAAGTAGCTATTAAAAGAGTGTTTGTTGAACTACAAGGGGAAATGACAAATGGTGAAAGCCACTGAGTAAAAACTCAAGTGATGCTGGAGGCATCTTCCCTAAAATCAGGTCGACAATCCTTGTGGAGCATTAAAGAGTAGATGGATCATAAATGACCAAGTCCTAGGAAAAAATACTATAAATTAGTATGTTCATTGAACAAGCAGGAGGCTGGAGATAGAGAGGAAATGATCTATTGATGCAAGGAGATGGAACATTGATCGGAATTTTCCCTTGTGGTTCAACAAACAGGCTCGAGGGTTCGGGAGAAAGTAAGTTTGGATGCTCTAGGAGTTGGATGGGAGGAACAACATCTTCAGTTTTGTTTTCCCATTAGTGGTGACATGTTCCTTATTGAATCGCCTAAGGCTTTAGAATTGTTATTTAAATTTTGAAAGTAGATTAAAATTCTAGTTGTTTCATAAATTGAGAAGATGCGAGGCATTAATTAATTTCCTTTTAACATGTTTATTATTATTGATTTATACTTTGTTATTAGTCAATTTCTCAGTGCATGAAAATGTATAAATCACACTTACATTTCCTATAAAGAAAACAAGCAAAAAAAATTCAATTTGTAAACTATACAAATCTCCTAAATAATGCCCCAAATATTAAGTTAAATAGCTAACAATTTAATTCATTATTTCTTCAATTATTTTTACATATACAATATGGAGATTTGAGAATCTTCTCTCCATAGACTTTAAACACTGTAAATATCAAATATTACAATTGCAACACATATAAGCTTTAGAGTCGAGAATCTTCCTAGAGAGTTACTTTTCTATTAAGTAAGCACAAATATATGTACTATTACAAGTCTTTGTTTCAGTTATATACATATCAAGAAATAACAAATCAAAAATACCCATCGAACTAATATCCAAGAAATACGATCACAACAAATCAAGAATCAATTCAATATATTAAGTTTACAGATCTAGGAACCGTCTATCGGCCAACCGGATCCATATCCAAATCAAACCAACATGTTAACTATATAAATAAAAACTGTATAATCGAATCCAACATGGTTGTGTGCCAATATTCCTAATAATCCTATAGTATATTCTTCCCAAATTGATGGAGGCTGTAAATCCCTTTTCTCCAAACTACAAGAATAGTCACCAAGGAGTTGTGCCTATCAGCGTGCATTGAAAATTGAGGCATACCTTGACCTGAAGCATCGATCTAGTGTGCAGTTGAAGTAGCCTCCATCATTTATACATGCACACAATCTTTCTAGTGTTAGTATACTCGTAGTTATAATAATAACACAATTTTCTCAAATTAAAAAGGAAAAGGCAGAATGTTTCTCACCTCATGATAGAGTAATGGTGCTCTTAGGAGGAAGTAAACCCTATCGTTGTTCTTGTATTTCCCTCACACCACCCTTCATACACATTTAAAAGGTTTTTAAGTTATCTGGTAACCTTTTCAACAAATCTCAACATGCAACCCTGCATATGAGAAATTCAAGTTGCGAGTAAAGCAAAAATAAAAAGAATTCATTCAAAACCCTAAAACTTGTGCTTACCAGGGAAACACTTACCCTTGGATGAAGGATGTATCGTAATGGTAAGTCCAGACTCATCCAAATCATTGGGTGACCATTTGATGGTATGATTTCCTCACCTACCAAAACAAGGATGATTATTTTTTGTCCTTAATTGTGAAATTGAACTCATTTTGATAAATATAGACTCAGGCAAAGAGTACAAATGCAACAAGTGATAAGAAGGACGAGGGTTTTCTCCTCCAATATCCCCAACTTTTTCTCTTCCCTACATAAATAAACAAATCTGAGTTTAACTAGTGTTCTATTCTATGAAGTTTTTCATTGAATTAAAGTTTTAAAAACTTAAAACAAAAATTCTTACCTACTAAACCGTTGCTGGTTTAGGAATCTCCTATATCAGTAATCGAAGGCAAGCACACCAGGTTTACAACTTACCACACCAGAGATTAAAAATAGCTGATACTATGAAAGGAGGAAAGAGTGACCAAACATGATGATAAAACATGATAAGCACATCACAAAGTTATTCATTAAACCGAGTAGAGCAATTGCATACATGCTGGAAGGCAGGTAAGGGAACAAAAAAGCACCATCCTACAACAAGGAGGTTTAGAACAAAACCAATAGCAACCACCACATTTAACAAGAAAAAAAAAGCTCACGACCAAGTAAATGCGACAGTAAAACCCTAAATATTTTTCCAATGGAAAGGATCCCTTCCTTCAACGAAAAGGAAGGGAAAGGATCCTCCCTTCAACGAAAAGGAAGGGAAAGGACCCCTTCCTTCTACGAAAAGCATAAGAGTCTTCTAACTTCATTAAATATGTCTGGTTGTGCTTTCAACTCGCAAGCCAAGGCTTGTGAAAAATTTAAAACCTCATTAAAATCCCTCCTCCCTTGCAAGATGTCATCCACCTTCTAACTCCCTTTCACACACGTTAAACCTTGGCATAGGTTTAAAACATAAGTCATACCTTGTATACTTTCCACGTTGCATGTAAAGCCCACAAAGTTGGCATACACCCCCTTATGCCAACCCTTCACCTTATGTAAGTAGGGACAAACTTAAATATAACACATAAATCAACATAGAATGTCTAGCAATGCTTAGCGCAATACTAGAGTCCAAACTTAGGAGTTAATCCTAGTTAAAGAAAATGAAATATTTATTTTCCCTTAAACAATGAAAATATCACCTTGGCGAGAGCTGCATTTCCGGTTTCGTCATAGTTGGATTCAATGTCGGACGGACGACAAGCCCTACCGTCATACAAGTAAGAAGTCCAATTAAAATTATTCATGCAAAAAGGTAAAAACAATCTTACAGCTAAGAAAATACTTTACTTCATTATATATATGAATTTTCTTTTTTTATGGTGTAATTTTTGGGTTGGTGACAATAGTTGTCGATAGAGTGATCAAGCTTGGCTATCCAATCTATACAAGGTTATTCACCATTGCCAATACTTACAAGCTAAACAACGTTACTTTAAAAATTCAAGTAAATAAGATAAACATAAAGAAGTTTTGAGGACACAATAAAAAAACCAACAAAAATGAGGAACAAATTGCCTCAATAAAACCTTTAAAATTATTTTTCCTTTCAAAAAATTCAAAACATTTGGAAAAAAAACATCTAAAATTCCTTCCTTTGATTTTTAATGCCCCCTTAAACAGTCTTAACAAAAAGATTATACTCTTTATAAATATGTTGAATACCGAGGAACAAGAAAGACATCTTCACTTGTGAAATGCGATTACACTACTGATCAAGTTCGATCACTTGCAACAATATAATTCGAAAGTGCACCATATATATATAAATTTTGAAAGCACTAATGAATTTTAACATATCATTGGATATTATATATGACTGGGCATGGGTGCTTATATATCCTTCTACATTAGATTATAATTTTTAGTACCTTATACATTATATTATAATTTTTACTAATAAAAATAGTTGTGTTCATTTAGTTAGGAACACCAATGTTCTTATTATAATTATTAACATTGATATTTTTTATATAAATATCACATTGGTGTGCAAATACCTGTAAAATATATCATAAAGTTTGAAATGAATATAATGCACTATCACGTTTCAATGCAAAATTTTTCTTTTCCTTAACGAAGTGAAAACAAATTTTTTTATTATTATTATAAAATATTAATTAATTATTTAAATTATTAAAATATTAATTTATTATTTTAAACATATTGGTTTTATATATTAATTAATATTTTTAAAATAATCTTTGCACATTAATATATTGTATCGTTTAATATATAAGATTGCATTTTTATAACAGAATGAAATAAAATAATAAATATAACTTTTTAATAAGGAATATTTCATCATACAAAACGATACACAATCAATAATCATAATCAAAATATCCATAAGTATCCTCGTCATAATACTTGTAACAATCGATTATAGTGATTATCATTAATCTCTTTCTTCATCATTTGTGGGGGATTTTGACATTTTTCATGTTTTTGTTAGTTTGATTTTGTTTCAATTGGTTCTATTTACAAATATATAAATATAATTTAATGACCTACATTTTATAGTAAACTATGCATGTTTACGTAAGTTAAAAAATGTACATCATGTTATCTCTCAAAATATCTTCTATTAACTCCTCTACATAATTTTTTCTTGAAAGTATCTGTATGTAATTCAACAAATATAAATTAAATAAAATATAAACATCTCAACAAATATTAAATGTTTGTACTCACAAAATTTGGATTAACCCTTTTATGCCTCCTTGTGTGTTGAATGGGTTCCATTCCTTTTATGAAACAAGAAAACATTTGATTCTTATTATTTCATGCCATAATTAAACTTTATAATTATGTGTATAAAAACAATAGTTGTATAGTGTATTTAATGTACGTTGTTTTTGTGAGAGATCTTCTTATGATTTGATTATTATTATTATTTTACCATATTTTTAGAGGCTTTTCACTATAAGGATAACATCTTCTATATGAGGTTGTAGCAAAACTCCCCAAAAGACACATCACTTCTATGTTTATAGATAATGTCTCTGACAGAGGCAATTGGGTGGAGGTTTTAGTGGATGTTTCTTATCGGTGCACCTAAGCCATTATAGCGCATCAATGCTTCACAAGGTTTAGGAGCACCGATGCTAATCATTGGTTGAGGAGCACCAGTTCTCTATGACACATGTGCATTGGTGTGATTTTAGCAAAAAAAAACATTGGTGCTCCACTTTTGTAATGTTGCACTTGTGCTCCTCTTACGGTAAGGAGCACTGGTGTTGGTGCTCTTCATTAGTGAAGGTGCACTAGTGTTCGTGCTCCTCTTTGATGAAGGCACATGATAATATTAAGGTGTGGGAGCATCGGTGCTCCATAACCCATGTGCACCATATTCTTCTGTAAAAAAAAGAAACATTGGTGCTCCGATTTCAGAATGGTGCATTAGTGCTTCTCTTAGGTTAAGGCACAACGATGTCAATGCCCCTCTTTGGTCAAGGTGCACTTGTGTTGGTGCTCCTCTTTGGTGAAGGAACATAGATGTTGCTTTCACAGGCTAGGTGCACCGTTGCTTCTGATAACCAAAAGAACCAAACAACAAGTCGTATTTTTTAACTTATTGAAAAAAGAAGGATTTTTCAAATGTGTTAAAGAATGAGGAAAAATGTCTTAAAAAGAGGAAAACAAGGTTTTATTTAATTTCTCCAATTTACATGGTTCTACCACAGAGAAGAGGAAGAGGAAGAGGAAGTGAAAGACTATTATAGCCAAGCAGTCAATGTTTTCCCTCTTCATTGTTTCATTTCTTCTTATTATCTATTTTATTTATACTATTTTTTATTTCTAAGTATTGTTCCTAATTTCTTATTTGGTTTTGTAGATTCTTTGGGTTGGTTTGAGGGTTTTCTCCTTATGTAGGTTAATGGTGGATTTATTTTATGCTTTTACATCAAAATATATGGATTTTCCTCACTTATTGAAAGAATCAAGTTTTTAAAACTTTTGAAATAAGTAAGAAACATTTCTTAAGAAGATGGGAAGAAGATTTTGTTTCATTTCTTCATTTCACATGGTTCTACGAGAGAGAAGAGGAAGAGAAAAAGTATTGCAACCAATAAATCTTTTTTTTCCTCTTTATTGTTTTATTTCATTTGATAGTCTATCTTATTTATATTATTTTGGATTTCTCACTATTGTTCCTTATTACTTGTTTGGTTTTGTTGTTTTTTTTGTTGGTTTGAGGGTTTTTATTCTATTTTGCAAGTTAATGGGGAATTTATTTCAGTATTTTTCATCAAAATATATGGATAGCAAATGGGGGGAAAGTTCATAAAAGAAAACGATACTTTTTAGTGCAGCATGGGTTCATGTCCATAAGGATTTTCACCTCCTTTTATTTGCAAGTTAACAAGGTTTTTGTATTCCCAAAAAAACTATTTTCAATTCATGGCATTCTATTTTATGTTTGTAGTGCTTTTATTTTGTGTGAGTGCACTAGTACATCTCTTTGGTAAAGGTGCACCAATGCTACTCTTTGGTTAAGACATATCAATGCTATCCTTTGGTATAATAGCATTGATTCTCCACATTAGGAATATTGTCTCTAATGGATGAGTGGATTTGGAGAGTTCTCATAAAAAAAATATCATGTAACAATTGAGTGGTTTTTCAATTACAAGAGCTCCACTCAATAAGTGGTAAATGGATTGGTATAAAACTCACCATGGTTTTTTATGGGTTCTTTTTGTTGATGTTTGAGAAAAATTAGAACTTCTTGAAACTAAAAAACCATCAAAACACGGAGGATGAAAAACCCAGCAATTGTTTCAGTATGACAGATAGATTTGCATAGAATGGTTTACAACACATAAGAAGATTTCCCAATAAGAGATATCACCATAGCAGTAGGGAAGAGAGATCCAATGTAACCTTGCAAAAATAATTGTATGCAAGTGTATTGAAATTTCCATATGTGTAGCCTATTAATAACAAGCCAAAAGCCCTCAGCATGCAAAAGGTATCGCATAGGAGGCTCAGTAAACATATTGAGAGCAACATATATTGCATTCACAAGGAGAAGATAACTAGAACTCCCTCCATGCAAAAATTAACGCCCTTCCTTTCATTAATTAGCTTTAACTAAATTTCTCATTGTCTTTAAGTGAAAGTGAACATACTTGAACTAAATGTTAATTGTCTTGAACTCAATGTTAATTGACTTGAATTGAATGTTAACTTACTTGAAATGGATGTTAATTTTATTGAAATGAATGTTAACTTACTTGAACTTAATGTTAACTGACTTGAACTAAATGATAACTGATTTGAACTCAATCTTGAACTGTCTACCCATCACTTAGTTAATAGACTAACATAAGTGTCATCATTTCTCCACTCTTAGTGCCTGTTAATGCAAAACATTTCTCACTTAGCTCTACGTTTCCTAAGCCACATATATGCATCATTTCCCTACCATTTTTTCCCTTACCTTTGACCTCCACAACTATGGTTTACCTTCATTCTCTCTAAAAAAAAGGCCAAAAAACCCACAAAAAGGCCAGAAAAGCTCACAAAAGGGCTAAAAACCCAAAAAGAGCTTGAAACCCCAAAAAGGGCTTAAAACCCTAAATAGGGTTCCAAAAACCTAAAAGAGAGAAAAGGTCAAAAAACCTAAAAACACATTATAAAAATAGGGTAGAGGTCTCCATCAAAAGATTCAGTTATTCCTTTTTTCATTGTTCTATTTAGTGAGTACGATGAGAAACCATTATTCTCAAAGTATTCATGCCATTTTTTCTATCATTTTGTAGCCCTACCATCCCCCATCCGATACGTTGAGACATTCTCCGTACCAACTAGCCCATAGAGAGGCAGTCCATTTCTGAAATCGAGCACGGTGGCCCATTTTCAAGAGAAAGAAGGTATATTTGTCATATATTTGTTTTTATTTAGTTTAGCCATATTTTCTTATTGATTTCATTTTACTAATATTGTTTATTGATGTAGCTTACTTTCACGAACTCTACCCTCCTGTCCCATTGACAGAAGGGAGGTTCTTTTGTACGTAGCAGGGGTGAAAATCATGCTACAGTTTTGGCGACTCCACTGGTTGATCCTCTTGGATCCATTATTTTGCATGTGTTTCTTTTGTTTTTACTCATAGTCGTCACTGATCAGATCCCTAGGCACCGATCTGAACCTGTACGAAACTAGTGCCTGCCCCCCTTGGCCTTTGTCGGCCCTACTTTTTATTTTTTTCCTAGTACGTCCCAAGTCGCACGTTTCGGGCCAAAAGTCGCAACCCAGTCACACATTTTTTCCTGTTAGGCACAACCCAGTTTGCGGCCTTATCCCCGTAAAGCGTGACTTTCCTCCGAGGGACAAGTCACACCTATTTTTGTTGTTTCAGTGACCTAGTTGCCTCCGTTTTTCCTGTTTGTGAAACCCAGTCGCAACTATCCACCTGTTAAGTGCGACCTGTCTGTTTCTAAGCCTAGTCACCTCTGTTTTTCCTGTTTGAGTGACCCAATCGCGGTTGTCGACCTGTTAAGTGTGACCTGTCTGTTTCTGAGTTGATTTCTGTAATTTACATTTTGTATTGTATTTTAAAAGTTATAAATTAACCAACTTATTTGACCCCTCCTCCTCTACTCAGTCATCACCCTCTAGGGTATTTTGAAAAACGACAGGGGGTTGGATATGTCTTAGTAATAGGCATCCACTTCACTATTTTTCTCTTCAACTAAAAACAGGTGACTTTGGAGTCTATGGGGAATGAGAGAACATTGGGGGTCTCACAGCATAAGAATCCTCTTTATTGAGCATCGGGAACTTGGGGTTTGACCTGTGGATCTATGGGTGGAATTCTTTCCACTTTGTTAAGATCCCAACACTCCCTCTTTGACTTGAAGGATACAAAGTTGGGGTAGTCACACTATCAGTTTGCAAACATAAACAATCAGTTTCCTGAACCGATTTGAGACCCTTATATGTCTTGCACTTTGTCTAGATCTGCTTTTCCCTTTCAGACTTGCTTTGGTACAACCCTTTGCTTGTTTCTTGTAGGAAATCCATGGTTATTTATTTATTTCATATTTGAAAGTAAACATTTCATACACAAATGCACACATACTCACACCAATAATCAAACACACTCGGCTCATGACCTTGAGCAAAACCTTAAAAGTAACGAAATTTACTTAATAACATTTGGTTTGGGACATAAGTCTCATCCGCAACAAATATGGGAAGTACTTGGGATTTTCCCTAAAACTCATTGTGAGGACTACCACAGGAACCCTGAAGTAGCTTCCCATTGAGAGGAACTGCCAAGCGAAAAGGGAAACGACCCCCATCAGATTGACTAGATTCCCACCTGTGAGGAAAACCAAAGCATTGTCTTTAGACATTCTTGGTGGCCAAGTGACTCCTTTTGAGCTAATAGGATTTCAATTTAAAAGGGGGTCCAAATTCATTTCCAGTTACTACTATAAGCCATCATTGCTCCACCACGTTCTTCCTCTCGACTTAGGGGGAGCTCCCCTCAGTTTGGTTCTTTAGACCTCCACTGTCGATGCCCTCTTCGACAACCCTCCTCACCTTCAGAAGGATGCATGACCTTTGATTCTAATTTGGATTCCTACCAATCCGAGCCCAATTTGTTTACTGCCTCGTCTAGCCCCATGGATGGCGTGCATCCTGATCCTTTCCATGGAGGGATAGTTGGTTGAGGACCTACGTCCTTGTAATCCATTATTACTAGTATCCCTGCCAGTGGTCCCAGCACCACTGTGCATGCTGCTGTAGGTATGTTATCCACTAGTAACAGAACCGTGCCAGCTGACACAATTCCTACTATACCACCTTATATACTTGGGGGTAGTGGCCCTTCCACGACCATTCTGTCTATCCTTGCTATAGGAAGTCAACCTCATATACCCCAAGGCATGCATGGACATCATACTCTTGCAAACTCTGACGCCATTGCTGGTTCATCCTGAGCCAATCTCGGGTCTAAACTACCATTTATGGCTCGTCTCAACTTGCCATATTTGGATAGGTTAACGAATGACCCCATTAGTCATCAACCTAATTGACCTCCCATGCCAACCAAAATTCCTTCATACATCCCAAAGTTTTATGGAAAGGTGGGCGAGGACCCCCAAAACCATATCATGTCTTTCCATTTAAGGTGTTCATCAAACAACATTGTGGGTGCCTCCATTAGAATGAGGCTATTATGTCACACACTTACGGGTGTTGCTGTGAAATGGTACATTGAGCTGCCACCTACCTCTTACCCTGATTTATTCTCACTTTCCTCCATATTCCTCCAGTACTTTCAACTACCTGGTTTCCACGGGACAGGTTTTTGCTCAACAATACCTTCCCAACCAACCCTCCCCCAACAACCAACAAGGGAAGGGAAAGAAAAATCAAGGAAGGAACCGAGCTAAAAATCAGCCACAAGGAGGTGACCAATAACCTAACCCTCCCAACAACAATGACGGTAACTCGCTGGCACAAAAAAATCAAAATACCGATCAACCAGGAAAGAACCCTCAGTTATAGACTAATCATCTGTGTGCTTTATGTCAACTTACAGTCATTACACCCATATGTGCCCTCACATGGCTCATGTCCGACAGTTTCTCCAAGGCAAAGCTCAACATGATACCAATGCGGCGGCCCAGACTCAACCCAACCTAGCACCACTAGGTCCCTCTCCAATGGTGCTCCTAACCCCCTCCCACACCAAGGAATGGTTTCAACCACACCCTTAGCCCCACCTACTCCCGCAGCTCCCGCCACGGCCCCACCTGCAGAGATTGGTCTCCATCACCTGATGACCATGTCAACTGAAGAATTCAACCTTTAGACTCAGCATAACCAGTATGGATCCACCACAAAAACCGCTGACCCATTAGTGACATCTACCTCTAACACTTCCATATGCCCATCCACTTACCTACACCCCCCACTAATGGGGCGTCCAGATTTCCACGGTTTCCTATACGACGTATCGTCAACAATGAAATTGCTCGAGCTACCTTAAATTATAGCATCATTGATGACTTGACCCAATCACCTACAACCAAGTCCTCTCTAGAAGTGCTCAAAACTTTCCTGATGCAACAAAAAGTGTTTTTACCCACACTAGGTGTCATGGATCCCTCTGATTCTAGGTTGATCACGTATGATATGGATTAAGGAGAACCCAGAATGCCATTGACCATCACCTTCCAATTTTTGGTCTCAATTCATAATTTGGTTATACATCGATGTATCATTGATGAAGGGGCATCTACCTGTGTCATGTCGAATTTTGTTTGGTAGAAACTCGGGTCCCCTACCCTCGAACCGTCCATTGCCACCCTTCGCACCTACGCTGGTCGCTCTATAAAGACCCAAGGCATTCTTCTGAATGTTCCTATTTCATTAGTTGGTAAAACAATTTTGATCAACATCGAGGTTATTAACGCCCAACTTGATTATATCCTCCTCCTTTGACGTAGCTACATGTATGCCATGAGAGCCATGGCCACCATTGTCTTTCAATTCCTGATGTTTCCTCATGATGGAAATATCATGACAGTTAACAAGTTGACTTACTACGTTCCACAAGGGCCAACCACACCAAAACATGTCATTCCTACCATCGATACAATCATTGATAGTGTGTCCATCCCTTCCTTATCTACTATGGGCCTGGGATTGTTCACTGAAACACCTATGAAGACCACCTTCCCATATTTACCACCTCTCCCTACATCGACTGGCACAACATATTTGTGTACTGTCACATCTAGGACCATCCCAACCATGTCAGAACATCAGTCGCAACCCCAATCACTTTCACTCGAAAATTATTGGAGTTCGTTCTCGATTCACACGATTCCCTTCCTGTTTCCACCATCTTCTATCATGAGCAAGCATGCAGTGGCTACTCTTAATTTACCTAATTTTACGTTGGGAATGTGTGGTATCTTGAACCACCAACCCCACCTCTGGTTCCCCAGGTTGTGTTGAATCACGTCCAAACTATTGAGGTAGAGTCACACCCTCCCCTTGGCCCATTGAATATGCCTTCCATTCCCAAGCTTTCCCCTCCTCTCCCAAATAAGGAAGGGGATAAGTCCACCAAAATGATAGCCAAGCCTCGTCCAACTCCACAAAGCGCTTTGTGCGACGTCTAAGGTCATGCAACGCAAAATTGTCTAGAGATACCTATCCTTCGCACACACATAGACGCTATGGATACCGATGATGGCACTCCAGTAATTATCCTCCCAGCTCCGCCAACAGTTAAGAACAAGTCATTGACGACCAACCATCCTTGCACAATTTGCGGCTTGTATGGCCATTATTCTCACCATTGCCCACACTTGTCTAAGTATCGGTTAGTCCTTTGCGACCTTAGGAAACACTCTTGTGAGTCTGAAATCACCGTCATCGAAGAGATCCACCCTCTAGTTTCTTCCTCAGACACAACCACCACCATTTACATGATCTCTACTTCCAATAGTACTTTCCCGTCCTCGACCATGTAAGGTCCACCTAATTTATCCCAACACCACTTTCGCGATGACAGAGAGATCGTCAAAACCACCACCAGTTTTACCCCATTTTACTTATCCCATGGCGTGGAGTCAGTTCTTCCCATTGATTGCCATATTCCTCCCCCTCGTATGCTGTGCCAACTGCAAAGTCTCCAAGGCAAGACCAATTTCCTTTGCCGGAGGTCCTATGCCTGAGTCACTCACCATGCAACACTTGGGGCATAGTTTTTATTTTTTGTTTTACATCATTTTTACTATGATTCGGTGACCCCCTCTAGTAGTTTCTACAAGTTTATTCATAGTGATTCCATTGTAGAACTCCGTCGCATCAATTGCACGTGAAAAGGTGGATATAACCCCTACTTTTGTGCCGCTGGTAGCCCACTGGAGGGTGCGGTCCCATGTTTGCACATTCACACAGTATGTTGTAAGTATGATCTAGCTACCACTATGCTAGCATACTGTCAGGTCCCACGACCTGCCCTAGAGGTCAAGGCATCTCCATATCTCCCCAGTATTCCATGCCCGTGTATGGATCATCCTCTACAATGATAAGAAGCTTCCACCATTGTGCAAAAATCTCTCAGGTCAAGAAACAACCTTCTATATTGCCTCCCTCCCTACTGATTCTTAGGGCCATTTCCCAAAGTCACGTCGATTTGCAGGACACCACACAAATCACACCTTGTATGTTGAGCTAGATCCGTACCCATAGTCCTCCATTTGATCTAGTTTTTCTTCGTGCACAACTGCATCAGAGGTAGCATCACTAGCTGCTAGTCAGAGTCATCCAGAGTCCATTTGAGATGCCATTCACACCATCAAGTTCGGTTTTCCATCCTCTGTCTTTGGACGAGACCCTTGTCTCATGCTCTCACTATGATTTTCTGGGCCATTTCCTGGAAGCCACCTCTGTTTGCATGCCATCATGTGCATATCCCCTTATACACATTCACAAGACATTCACTCCATCCATACTGCACAATCAACCATTTTTTACTGTCATCCATTGTCCCGCAAGGGGGCCGTATTAGTGTTCTGCATTTCATGCCCATCAGCCATGTTCACAACATAACCTCTTTCCCTATATTGAACAATTCCCCCTTTCTTGATTAACCATTATGAAGTTTCTGTTAAGCTATTTTTTTACTCTTAAAAGAATGAAAATATCACCGAGCACGCTCGCTCTCTTTCACGCTCATTAAAGTATTTGAAAGGGCGTCTATGTAGCCTTGTTTACCTCCTTTTTCGGACTATGTAGACTATCATAAGAAAAGGACCACCTTGGTGCACTTATGCTAGGAACGTTTCCCTTTGCATCCTTTTATGCTTTCTCGGGCACTGGGACTTAACATTATGAAAAAGATCATCATGGGTTGTCTTTAAGCTCTTTTCCATCCTTCTCATCAAGAAAATATCGCCGAGTAAACTTGGTTTCATTCATGCTCGTAAAATTATTTGAATGATTGTCTAGTCAGTATAGGTTTAACCGTTTATGGCTTGATTAGACTACAAATGGTAAAGAAATATTCCTTCCCCAAATGTAGGGAGAGCTCTCCTACGCACGCTTTTATCATTTTTCAGAATCAGGAGACTACATATGAAAAAGAGACCACACTGGAGTCTTCTCCATGTTTTCAGACTCTCTAAAAATGAAAACACCATCGAGCATTTACTTTCTCGGGCTCGCTAAAAATCCATGAGATCGTGTCATAACGATGTCTTTCGACACCACCTTATATTACAGTTTGGAAGCTTCCCCTAATTGGGTCACCTTTTTTCAGAGTATTCTAAGATGAGTCTTCCTTAGATCCCCTGAGTATTCATATTCCAATTACCTCCCTTAGTATTTCTCATTTGCAGTTACATTCCGGTATCACAGCCATGATTCCTGACCCATGAGTCAGTTTCATTTGCTTCTAGGTTAGCCCTTCCATCATACTCTGAAAAAAGGAAGTTTGAGTCCCCCATACTCCCCTACCCCTCTTCCTCCCATTCAGTGTTCCAGTCCCTAGATTGTCCCACACATATGATTATTCCCCCTCGTACTTCTCATCAAGGAAACATTATTTCCTTGATTAGTTGCAGGTCTCCCTCTATCGACATCAACACATCTATTCCAGAGGATAGACCCAGAGGTCTTTGTATCCTGGTTTCATTTACCTTATCAATGATTTCCGTGGACCACTTGAGAGGAGTCATTAGTGCCTCTCGAGGCAGTTGTGTCTCACGTACTCAACTTCAGCTACATCATCGCACCGTTGATATTCATACAGGGTATTGGTCCTTATAGTATTTGGTCGAAGACCCCAATTGTCACCTGACTCTAGCTCATTGGTGAGTCTACTATGGGATCCATACAGTTTCATGTCCCTTGTGATTTTCGGGCTGCATTGGAAACATTGTTTGAAAGCCCCCAGTGTTGTGCTTCCATGTATCTCCAGTACTTGATGCTACATATGTACACTTCCAGATTCAGCAGAGCATCAGTTGTGATGATATTGAATTCCATGAGAATGTCATTGCTCCTATGTATCATTTCTTCAGATCAACATTGTATTCAACCTCTCATTGAGGCCACCATTATGTAACATCACTTGTATATATTGATCGGCTCCCATGTTTTTGAGCCTTGATCCCATTATTTATTCTTTTGACATTGTTATTTGCATGGGTATGCCCAGCTCGTCCATATATATGTCACACATTATATGTATCTCACCCATTGTTGAGAACCATTATTATAAACACCAAAAGACATCATCGTTCGAACGAGGAAGCGTCGCTTCTTCATAGGTCTCTGTAGTCTCTCCAATATCCCCATGATCCTATGATGTATGTCAGCCATACTATGAGCTTCTTCCCTCACACATCAGGGAGCAATCTGTTAACGCAAAAAAAATGCTCACTTAGCTCTACATGGCCTAAGCCACATACATACATCATTTCCCTACCATTTTTTCCCTTACCTTTGACCTCCACAACTATGGTTTACCTTCATTCTCTCTCAAAAAAGGCCAAAAAACCCACAAAAGGCCAAAAAAGCTCACTAAAGGGATAAAAAACCCAAAAAGGGCTAAAAACACAAAAAATGGCTTAAAACCATAAATAGGGATTATAACCCTAAATAGGGTTCCAAAACCCTAAAAGAGAGAAAAGGTAAAAAAACCTAAAACATATTATAAAAATAGGGTGGAGGTCTCCATCAAAAGATTCATTTATTCCTTTTTTCATGTTCTATTCTGTGAGTATGGTGAGAAACCATTACTCTCAAAGTATTCACACCATTTTTTCCATCATTCCGTAGCCCTACCAACCCCCATCCGATACGTTGAGACATTCTCCATTCCAACCAACCTGTGGAGAGGTGGTCCATTTTCGAGATCGGACACAGTGGCCCATTTTCAAGACAAGGAAGGTATATTTGTCATCTATTTGTTTTTATTTAGTTTAGTCCTATTTTCTTATTGATTGCGTTTTACTCATATTATTTTTTGATGTCGATTTCTTTCACAAACTCTACCCTCATGTCCCATTGACAGAAGGGAGGTGCTTTCGCACGTAGCAGGGGTGAAAACCCCGCTACAGTGCCATCCATGAAATTTCTATTACTAACTTTTGCATGGTTCTCTTTAGTTAACTAATGCATGCTTATTGATGAACATTAAGCTCTTCTTTACTTGACTAATTACATTCATTAATAGTTCAACTGATTCTTTGACTGAGGCATTGATTGAGGAATTTATATTTTATTGAAGCTTTATAACTTGAGTTCACTCAGAAATTTTCATGGGAAATTCTCTTTCACTTTCTCTATGATTTATCTCATTATCACTAAATAATTAATGCATGGTCCATATGTGTATTATTTATTCATATTATAGTATCATACTTAGAAGAATTATTCCATACATATTGATGATCATATATATTACCCTGGTCCATCTAGTCATATGATAAAGTTATTCACTCTAGGGGTAGCGAAGCCCTAAAGGAGACTTATAGCACTCGGTGACCATGATTAGCAATATATCACATAGTATAACCACATGACTTGATACAACACAAGTCCATAGTCTTGATACAACACAATACTCCAATCTTGATACAACACAAGACTCCCATATTGATACAACACAAGATCACAGTATAGGAATCCATCTCAATACATGAGGACATAGATATGACTTAATACAACACAATGTCTTGACTTGATAGCACACGCCTTGGAGAATGACTCCTGATGTTGTACAATCAACAGTTTCTTCAACATTACTATAAATTGCAATGCTTAACATTTCAATATTAATTATTGTACATTTTCATAATATTATTTTTTCTTTTATTGATAATGTCTTCTTTCATATGCTTTTAACACAATTTTTTTATTTCAGACTTGATCAAATTATAATTTTTGTTAATATTGGGCACACATTTCATTTTTAAATTTTACATAAGAAATTCATTAATAAATAAGGGTAAGAACTAATACTTGGAATATTCAAAATCAAAGTTATTATATCCCTACATTTTAATAATCTTGTATTTATTAAATCCCCTCTATTTGTTTTCTCATTCACAAGGTTTCTGTACATGACATATTGTTTTTTGTCACTAGTGCTTCTCTTTCATAAGGGTTCATCAATGCTCATTCTTGGTTAAGGTGCACAAGTTCTCATCTTTGGTATAAGTGCATCGATGCTTCTTTACTACAAGCGCACCAATGCTCCATGACTATAAACTGCAATACTTAACATTTAAATATTATCTATTATACATTTTTATAATATTATTTTTATGTTTATTGATAATGTTTTATTTCATATTCTTTTAACTATAAAATTATATTTCGAATAATCAAAATTATATTTTTTGTTTAATATTTGGAAAGCATTTCATTTTAAAATTGTAATAAGAGATCATTAATAAACAAGGGTGAGAACTAATACTTGGAATATTCAAAATCAAAGTTGTTATATCATTACATTTTAATAATCATGTATTTATTAGATTACCTCCTTTGATTTGCATGTTCACAATGTTTCTATACACAACAAATTGTTTTTTGTCATTAATGCTCCTTTTTGGTATGCACGCACCAATTCTCATTGTTGGTTAAGGTCCACTGATGCTCATCTTTGGTATAAGTGCAACTATGCTTCTTTAATGTAGGTGCATTAGTGCTCCATGACAAATGTGTAGTAGTGTTGTTCCGACCAAAAAAACACCAGTGCTCCTCTTTGGTGAAGACGCATTATTGTCAATGGTCCTATTTGGTGAAGCCACACCTGTCTTGGTGCTCCCCTTTGGTGAAGGCGCGTCGATGCATCTTTTTTATAAGTGCACCACCACATATTTGGTATGATCCCACAAGTTCATCATTGGTATAAGTGCACTAGTGCATATTTGGTATAAGTGCATCTATGCGCTTGTCTCAATAAAGTGCATTGACGAAAAAACCTATGTTAAAGCCTCCGACTGTTGAGATTTTTAGTTATAATAAATTTATGTAAAAAGCTTGACTAAAACATCTGGTAATATTCACAAACATTGTAGTGAAGGATTTTTTGAAAATTTTGACCGATCTTATAACACAAAAAACCTATGTTATAACCTCTGTTATATGGTCTTTTCCTTCTGATGTTTTGAACATCCATACCATCATGTTTTTCATGTGTTTCCTCCTAGAAGATCATAGGTTGAAAGCCGGAGGGGGTAGGGCATGTACATCTATGTAAACTTTACCAGCTACATCGTTGCATAGAGGGTGTTCCTTATCCTACAAACAAGGGGGTGTCATACACCAAATTGGTGTTTGACTTGGTGTTGGCTTGGATGCGACCTTAAAAATATATTATTATTTTATCAATATTAGATATCATTTTGTTTGTTAGCTTTAATTTTTTTCATCTTATCTTCCTAAAAATGAAAATTAAAAAAATTAAAAAATTAAAAAACCTAATAAAAATTGATTAATTTTATATAAAAGTGAATATTAAAGAAATATAAATATTTTTTTCATTAATATATACATATTATAAAAAAATGTTTAGAAATAATACTTTCAGGTGCACACATTCCTCTTTTTTTTAATACATATCTACTGCTCATATATTTATTTTTGTTCACAAGTATGAATAATTCATTGCATCTACCAAATATTGTCAAAGGTAGACCTAGCACAGTTACTCTACAGAGCCTTTATGAATATATAGTCATTAGAGAAACGTAGAGAAGAAATAAAAGCTAAGCTACAAACCGAGTTAGAAGCCATGCTAGAAAATAAATTTACATCTTTTGAAGACAAGATCCAAAAACAAATAGAAAATAAAATAAAACTATTGGAGAATAAAATGGAGACAATGGAGATTATATTACAGGTAATAGAAAACAAAGCCAAGATAAGAACCAAATATCCCAACAAGTAGATGCTGATACTTTAGAAAGTCTTAAAATGAAGGACATGATTAAATCACTAGAAGAAAAATTTAATAACAATCTCACCCTAAATAGTGTGGAAGGTAAACTAGATATCAAAACCATTAAAGAGGAAATGAAAAAATTGATAGAATTAGACCATGAGCGTAACAAAAGGGATTTGAACCTTATACTTTTCGGTTTGAAAGAGGAGGTAGATGAGAATACATTAGCCTTAGTCCAGACATAATTACATAATAGATTACAAATTGAAACAACATGTCTCACAGAAGCAACAAAGTTGAGAAAATTAACTGAGAATAAAGGAAGGTTGATCCGGATAAAGGTGAGATTTATTGACAATAAGTATAACCTACATAGTAAAACCTCAATTCTAAAAGGAACGCGAATATTTATAAATGAATATCTCATTCTAGAAGATCAAGCAAAATTAAGAAAGGAGATTCACAGGGTAAAACAAGCTAGGAAGGAAGGAAAATGAGAATAATCAGAAATAGAAAATTTGTTATTCGAGATAGAAACCAAAAAATAGTAATAAATAGCAATCCAACATGCTCCAGATTATTTCTTGGAACTGTCAGGGCTTTCCATGGAACAAAGGCCCTAACCTAAGTTGGATATCGAATGAAGTTGATATTATGTTGCTAGTTGAAACTTGGGAGCAAGAAGAATCTAAGGTCCCTAACATAGATGGCTTTGTACTATGGTCAATCTGGAACAAGCGATCCTATTGTAGAGGAATTGGGGGTATAGCTTGTTACATTAGGAAGAACATCATTCCCCATGCCAAGATTTATAAAAAAGACCCTTACAACCAATATATTTGGATAGAGATTACTGACATTAATGATAAAAAAACCTACATAGCAATTTGTTATTTTGACCCTATTAATTCTAACTTCTATAAGAAAAACAATTTAGATAAAAAATTTCCTTACAATCGTTTAGGGAATGATATTTCTAGCCTAAGGAATGATGGTAATATCCTCTTAATGGGTGACTTTAATGCTCAAACTTCAAGCAGCCAAGCTAGTCTTCCAATCAATCATTCCAACCCTAATCCTCTTTGGTTAGATAAGGACCTTACTCTAACTGGAAGGTACAAAAGAAGCTCTGAAGATATAGGGAGGGAATTTGTTTGGGTCTGAGATAGTAAAGATTTGTAGTGCTCAAGATCTCATAATTTGCAACGGTCTAAAGAAGTGGTCCAATTCTATCCATATGATCTGTATCCATGGGCTTGGTAGCAGCGTGGTAGACTATGTTATTTCCAATGTCCCTTTATACAACGAAATAATAAATTTTGACATCTTAAACGACTACAAGCCTGACTCAGATGATAGACCTTTAATTGTAACTCTCAATTTTGTCATGCATATAGATCCTATAGAAGATAATCCTCATAGCCAAAAAAATTGATTTTTGATAGAAATAAAAATGATAGTTTTTTGAATGATTTAAAATTTTATTTTCTTCCTTTATCAAGAACATACAACATAGAAGACCTCTATCATAATTTTACCACAACCCTCTCATATTCTATTAACAATTTCTCAATTGAAGTTTCAAGTAATAAAAGAAATAGCAAAACCAACCCTTGTTATGATAAATATTGTAAAAGTACGAGGAATAAATTAAGGAATCTCTTGATGAGTCTCTTAAAACTGACAAGATAAAAGTATACAAATCCCTAACTAAGAGGAAAAAATGCAATATATTCGTAAAAGACAAGAAAATCTCGTACACCTCTCTAAGGTGGTTCCTAAGAAATTTTGGAGGTAGATTCTAACTAGAAAAATTAAAGATAATAATAGAATTTATTTACACAACTGAAATTCCTATCTTAAAAAGATTTACGAATCCTTAAATGGTATAGATAACTTTGAAAACCTGCTCACAACAGAAGACGTTTTCTGATTAGAAGACATAGATTTTGGGGTTAAGCGTTTGACAAATGGAAAAGCTAAGGACATTGAAGGTTACCAGGAAGAAATATTAAAAATTGGAGGTCTTGTCCTCAACCCTCACATCCACAAGCTTTTCAATCAACCGGTCAAGCAAGGGTTCCCTAAACCTTGGACTCAAGGCCTCATTATCCCTATTTTTAAAAGTAGGGATACAAACAACCCCTCTAATTACTGGACAATTATGATTGGCCCTCTCTTAGCCAAGTTGAATGGTATTATTTTGGAAAATAAGATCAACATTTGGCTTGAAACTGAAGGTAAACAGGCTAAAGGTCAAGCGGGTTTTAGAAGGAAACACTCAACAACAAACCATCTCATTATGCTTTGTGGAATTCAGAAAGGCTTTTGATATGGTGCCTAGAAATAACCTATGGAATAGATTAGCCTAGAGCTAAAGGTTCCTTTTGAGTTGAGAGCCACCGTAATAAGGTTATACGAGAATGTCATTGCCAAGTTTAAGACCAACGAGGGGTGGTCAAAAGATATTAAGTGTAATATCATATTTAAACAAGGTTTCCCCCTTTCCCCCACCCTTTTTGGCATTTACATATATAAGCTATAACATTGTTTAGAGGAAGAAGGTTGTGATGGCACGATCTTAGCTGGAATAGTCATCATCCTTCTTCTCTATGCTGACAATATTGTTCTTCTGGCAAGGTGTCCATCTGATCTTGATAATCAACTAAGACTTCTTAAGGATTTTTTCTCTACCATGGGTGTGACTGTTAGCACTGACAAAACAAAAATTATGATTATCAAATCCAACAAGGACACTTACGCTAATTTTGTGTATGACAATAGCAACTTAGAGGAAGTGTCTTCTTACAGATACATAGGAATTAATATTCATCATAAGCTCAACTAGAACTATAGCATTAAGAAAAGGATTAATGGAGGGTGGAAAGCTTATTTTGGTCTTGAAAATAATTGTAAAGCAAAAAACCTTGGGATGTGGGATAAAAAGAAGCTCACCTTCGAAACTTTAGTCACTCCTCTTATCTTGTATGGGTGTGACGTTTGGGGTTGCAACATCTCTAGAGAATCCTGGAGATAGATTAGGCAAATCCATAATCGTTTTATAATGTATAACCTTAAAATTAAAAGCAATACACCCTACCCTACTCTCCTTATAGAAGTGGGTCTTGCCCCTATCAAGAGCCTATCTATGGTTAGGCTCATGTTGTACAATCACAAAATCAATAACATGGGAGATCATAGACTTCCTAAGCTAGCTTTAAATTCCAGCCAAAACCACCTAAGGCTTAAGCGAGGCTGGTATAAAGATACCAGGGCTTGGTTAAACCATTGGGAGATCGACGAAAATGTTGCATTGCAAAATATTAATAACATTAAAAATATTGTTACTCCTAAGTTTAAGGAGAAAATGTGGTGTGAGAAAGATTTAGAGGATAAAATAAAATTAAGATATTATAAGGAGGTCATCAACCCTACTCTAGAAGATCAAAAGTATCTCTCGGTTTTCACTAGTTCAAAGAAAAAAATTAATATAGCCAAGATAAGAACGAACTCTCATGAGCTACATAGTGAAACTGGTCGTTGGGCAGTTCCTAAAATGAACATTGAGGATGAAAAACACTTCCCCTTAGAATGCCCTACGTACACCCACATTAGATCTCAGTTTCATAATCTTTGTTGCAATCTCGACCTTCCTAGCCTTTTAACTTGTCAAAATTATAGTAAGCTTGGGAAGTTTCTCTCCAAGCTCTTTGAGCATAGAATTACAATTTTAAAACAAACTAAATAATTCATTTCTTTAGGTCCAATAAACCAAAATTTAATTTGTGGAAACGTTAACCATCATTATCATCATAAAAATTTACTATTATATTTTTTTATCTTATATTTGAAATAATTAATTTTTTGTTAATATAAATTTTTTATATTATATATTTTATATGTAAAAAATTTATATTATTCTAAATACAAATACATTGTTTTGGGATGCAAAACGGAAACCACCATGCATGCACCTCTTTATCAATCGTGATGCACGCGCTAAATTCACAAAATTTTCCAACTCAACCTATCTACAAGTGTAAGTTACCTCCGCCTTCCCGGATCTCATGTCCACCTTGTTTAGGGCAAAGGTTGGATGTGGGGTATGTTTTGCCTTTAGCATTGAAAAATAGATTGATTATAGCAGTTTTTTCAAGAATCGCCTCTTTTTTATTAATAAAATGAACCCATTATAATAATTAACAAATACCTTATTAAGACAGACACCTTTAATCAATGATATAATAGCTTTATTAGTAAACCAGCAATCCAACACGCTTTTGACCTTTAACACCATTTTTTTCAATTAAAAAATATTTTAAAAAATAAATAGTATTCTGTGGAATGTAATCATGTTTTAATTAGGATTTTGATAGTAGAAATGAATTCAGCATGTTCAAAATCTTAAGGAGTATCCAAAATTTTAGAACTTCATAGCTGTAATTTGGATTTTTAAAAATTCATTTCAAAATAGTATTTAAAATTTTAAAAAACAATTAAAAAAGTTAAAGAGGTATGTAATAATAATATTTTACTTTTTATACTTTTATGTATAATTTTAAATATTTGTATTTATGTGATTAGTGAATTTCACTTAAAAGAAATTAGAATTAGAATTGAGTCTTATATTTTGATAATAAGAAAAGACATGCTCAAATTTTTTTTGATAAGTATTTGAATGAAGTTGATTTTGTTTTCTAACATGACAAATTAATCTTTTTTCTATTTTTTTAAAACATGCACCATAAAATAGATTAGCTTTACAACTATAAGATGTGTCAAAGTGTATTATGCCAACTTTTATTGTGATAATGGATTAAAGTTTGGCAACCATCTTGTAATGACAAAACGAGCACCATTCTTTGTGCTTAATAAATAGTAAATCTTTAATCAATATGCATTTGTGCCAATTTTATTACGGTTAGGAAGATATACATGTTAACCATCCTATACAGCTAGGTTGTAAAGAGTACCTTAATTTGCATTCAATTATTAATGTATGTGCATAGATCTTACACTTTGGGTGGAATGAGATATTTTGTGTTACATAGCATGATGTGCTTCATCATATTAAAACAAAATCTTTGTAAAGGTGGCCCTAACTCACAAAACAAATAACAGAGCTAGGATGGCCAAAATCATGATAACTAGTCCAATCCACACATAAAGAAGGGTAACATGAAATCAAAGAAGGACATCAGCAAGTGGTGCGAGTTCCATAAAATCCCTTGGAACAACCCTGATGAATGTTACTCAAAACAATCATTGTTGGCTGAAATGAAATCCTTAGAACTAGACTTTTGCTTGGAGTATGATTTAGATAAAAATAAGGGAAAACAGATCATTGGCACAAAACCTACTGCCACCATCGCAACCGCCAAGATCCAACGAAAAGATTCATATGAGGTAGAGGAAGGGGAGAGCCTCTTCCATTCACAACTATGGTTGAATGGGGATCCACTATGTTTCATTGTTCATAGTGGTAGCTAGAAGAACTCAGTCTTGGTCGAGGTCGTCAAGATATCGAAGCTAATGACGATGCCACACCCCAAACCATACACCATTAGTTAATTGATCAAGGGATGGGACATCTTTATTAGTCAATAATACTTCCTATCCTATGCTATCAAACCCTTCAAAGATTAGGTATTGTGTAATGTTTCCCCACTTGAAGTTTGTGATGTTCTTTTAGGACAACCCTATATGTCGAAACACCATGTTATTTATGATTCCAAGCCCTATAGTTTCATTATAACTTTAGAGGGACAACTGTATAGGGTACTTGAGGCACTCCCGACTATTACAGTTTCCTTAATCTCTGCAAATAAATGTCAAAAGTTCATCTCTCACACTAAGAAAATTTTCCTTTTCATGGTTTGGTTAGAAGGCAAAAAATAGTTCACTACAACTTCCATAGCCTCATCACAATCTCTCTCTAAGTAGAAGATGAAAGTGGACATGACAATAGAAGAATACATAAATATATTTTCCACACCTAAAGGAGTCCCTCCACATTGCCAAGTTAAACATTCCAATTATTTGATACTTGTTTCTCCTTTAGCTAATGGCCATACATATAGACACTCTCTTTGTAGAATGAAGAAATAATTTGTCATATTCATGATATCATCCAAAAAGGCCATGTTCAACCAAGCTCACCTTATTGGAGCCCAATTGTGTTGGTCATAGTAGAAGGATGCGACATGGATTCTCTGCATTGATTATAGATACATGGAAAATCACTATCAAGAACCGAATCTACACAATTCTCCATATTGATGATATTCTTGATCAACTTAAGGGTTCCAAGTTATTTAGTAAAATTGATTTGAAATTAGGTTACCACCACGTCTTGTTTGAGTAGGATGATGTATGGAAGATAGACTTCATATCTAAAGAGGGCCTTTTTGAGTGGTTAGTCATGCCTTTCGGCTCGATAAATTCCCCATCAACATTAATGAGGATGATGGATTTAATATTGCACCCAAGCTCTTTTGTGGTTGTATATATATATCATCATGATCATGTTCATTAGAACATAGGTGGAACCCTTGCAACACAACAATAGATCCTCAGTACCTTTCTCCAACACAAGTTATTGTTATCACAATATTTAAAACCATTGATGACAAGGGTTACAAGCACATACTAAGTCCACCACAACATGAATATTGAGTAAAATCATTAAAATAAAGTACCTTTTCAATAGCCCGGGCATTACTTTACTAGAAGAAATATGCAAGTGGTTAGCAAATTCAACACTAAAGAGGAGACTATGGTTATGAAGTTGCTAAATTAGAGATAAAAAGGTCACTAGAAAGCTTAAAATGAAGAAAATCCATGAAAAAATAAGTTGAAAAGTTGAAAAGGATAAATTATGGAGAAAGTGTTAATTAGGTACATGTAGCATTGGGATCTTCACCCACATTGGGATTATCACCTACATTGGGATTACCACCCACATTGGGATCTCCAACCATGTGACCTAATTCAAGGCTATAAAATAGACCTTTGGGATAGAGGCTTGGGAGAATAATTTGGGAGAGATGAAAGGATAAAGAAAATGGAAATAATCTCTATTCGTGAAAGACCTGGGTGATCAAGGGCTAAGGGAAAAGGATATAAAGTTGACTATGGATAATGACAATAATTTAATTTGAATTAGGATTTTAAGTGTTGTTCTCCATATGATTTACTGCAAAAAATACGGTTCCCCCCCCATGATTTTCATGGTGTATGTGATTTACTTTCATGTATAAGATCTTCGATTCAAAGTTATTCATTTGTTTTATGGTTGAAAGGATTTGAGAAAGGTATTTTGTTGGTCATATGAAGGTTATTTTTTGAACATACCATGCAATGAACAAGGAAGGATCGACAGATCTTACTCCACCTAATGACACGCTACAATATGTAAGTTCTTTCTCCCATCCTTACCTTTGAACTTTTTGAATATTGAATATAGATATTAGGAAGATATGATATGAGGCTCAAAATAATCTCACATATCAGAAATATTATCATATAGAACAACAAAGACAAGAGCTTCATTTTCTCCATGAGGATATAGGGCTAGACTAGGAAAAGTATGGGCAACTGGGGAAAATTGATGAGTGTAAAAATCTGAATGATGAATGGACTTGAGATATGAACCATAAGTGTTTAGAAAAAATACAAACATGTGTAAGATAAGTCCAATTATTACTAAAGTCATGTATTACCAACCATTGAAAAATAGACAAGACTTTAAACCATTTGATATAAGTAACATTGCATAAGAAATCAATGAGGAATCAACTAGTGAACTTGGGATTGTATAGTCTTACAAGTATTCAAAGGTATGGTATATGGTATGGATGGTTTCATGACATTCATATCATCCTACAAATATTATTTTAAATCATAATTATAATTATTTGAATGAAGTGAGGAAGAGCTACTCAAAAACAGGCCAGGATCTAGTGAAAAATCACAATCATTGGGAGATGAATATAGGAGACTGATAAGTGGATTATCATAGAAAGAAATTAATATTTCAGATTCTTATATATCACAAAGTAAATATATATCATATATGTTAGGAAAGGATTTAACACTAGAACTCAAGGAATATTTTATATCACCTTGGAACTGCGCGCTATGACAATGTTCTGAGGAATCAACATGCTTCTCTAGCTCATCTGGAATTTTGATGTTGTGCTTCTAAAGTAGATGATACATGATGTCCATATTATTCTTAAAAAATTTATTCTCAGGATGAAATCCCTTGCTGCAATGAGAACACTTGGATGTATTTCCTTTGTTCTTGACTTTCTTCATTGAACCTTCATCAATAGGCTTCAAACTTTCATCTTCAATATCTGAGTTTGGCTTCTTCTCTTTCATAATTTGCTTGTCTTTGGATTTGGTATTATTTCTTCCTTGAACTATGATAGCATGATCCTTGCTCTTGTAATATCTAAGAGAACCCATCTGGATCAATTTATCTTGCTCCTCTGTTAGCGAATCAAATAATGTACTCAAAGAAGGAATTTTCCAATTCGAAATAGCAAGCCTAGTAGCATGAAAAGTAGACACAAAAACTGAGTATTCAAGACCCAATTTTGAAAGAATGGAAAGAATAAATTGATATTCCTTCTTGTCAATCCCAAATTTCTCAAGAGAAATATAACAAGTGACTTTAATTTGGTGAATAAACCCTCAATAGAATCGAACCTTATTAGACTTAGTGAGGATAACTCATTCTCCAACTGATGCACTCTTAACTCATCTTGAACTCCAAAGAGAGACTCAAGTTTGGTCCTTACTTGGTTTGGATTGGTAAAACCATTTATATGAAAGAGTAGATCAGGGGAAATAGGGAGTCAAAGCAATCCATAGGATTCATCCAACCCATTATTCCATTTATCTCTCTCAACAACAGAATTTGGTTCATTTTCTAAAGCCATAGAAACTCTATAGAGTCCCTTATTGCACAACAGAATGCCAATCTTGGCCTTCCATTCATGATAATTGAAGGGATTCAAGATCATGTCTGAAGAAGAATCCATACTGAGATGTTGATGCACTTAAGGAGATACTCTTTGCATCTTGCACAAATAAAACTAGAAGAAAATATAGTAAGCTTAATAACAAGCTCTTCTTCAGAGAGGAATAGGATATTGGATGCGCTCTGATAGAGAGAAAATATAGCTCCTCAACTCTATTGAACTTGAACAACCTTGCACTCTGATACCATGTATAAATTCCAACTCTTATACCATGTAGAAATAGATCTTTGATGCAAAGATGGAGAACGAGAGGTATATCTTGCTACAAAGATAATTCCCACAAGTACGCACAAGGAAAATAGAGAGAAGAATAAAGAGACTGAATACAAGAGAAGCAATACAATATATTTCCAAGTATTATTGATCAAATGAATTGATGATGAATCAATAATCGATTTATTGATTATTCCAATAGTAATACATTCTTATAAAGGAAAATTGAGTTGGTGTAAGATAACTCATACTATATCATAAACCAGGATTACTAAATATTATAAAACCCCATAGGTAGCTAAAGCACTTTCAAACTTTGTTAAGGACCTCATGAATTAGATAAAGCAAAAGTGATTTGTCAAGAGTGATGGAAAAATATGCTAATCCTGGAATCTGGAGAGAAAATAATGGAGGAAGGGTTGGAAACAAAACATAGTAGTTTCCTAGTTGACTAGCTCTACCTTATCCACTGAAAAGATAGAATAAAGTAGTATAAAGACAGAATCTGTAAGAAGGCATATTTTCTAATTCTGGTTGTCATTAAAGTGGAAAAGATCAAACCGGAATCAGGATAAAGGAGCTCTTGGGGTATATATGGCAAGTTTTGACCATGTGGTACAAGTGGATGCCAATTATCTAGGATAGTAGGTAGGAAATTAATCAAAGAATGATTAAATATTTTATCCTAAGTATGAAGTGGGTTTATAATATTCCCACAGAAAGAAACAAAACTCCTTCTAAACTTTGGAAAGGAATACCAACAACAATTAAACATGTTATGGTGTTCGAGATCAAATTCAACATCAAAAGACTGATGAATGCATCTTCATTAGCTAGTCATCTAGATACAAGGCCTATAAATGCTACAATTTAAGGAAAATCAAGATGGTGGAAAGACCATATGTGAAATTAGATGAAATAATGACTCACAAATCAACAATATCTATGGACATGGATGAAGATGATCAAGCAATAGTTGAACAAAAAGAAGAAAAACTAGAATAGGAAGAACAAAAAGAATAACAATAAGAAGAAACTAGAAGATCAGATATAAAGGGTCCTTCTAGGTATGCTCAAAAGAACCATTATGAGGATTTAATCATTGGCGATAAAATTGCAGGTATACAAACAAGAAAGATGAAATTTGAAATGATGTCTTAAGAGGTATACCTCTCTCTATTGTCCAAAATAGAGCCAAATTATTTTGAGGAAGTCAGAAATGATCAATAATGGGTTAATTCTATGGAAAAAGAGTTGAATCCTATTGAGAAAAATGATACATGGGAACTTGTTCTAAAACCCCCCAAAAAATGTGATCAGAACTAAATGGGTCTTTAGAAACAAACTAAATGAAGAAGGACAAGTAACAAGAAACAAAGCAATACTGGTGTGCAAAGGGTATGCTTAAGTTGAAGTAATAGACTTTGAAGAAATTTTTTCTCTTGTAGCTAGAATAGAATACATTAGAATGTTCTTGTCTTATGAATGATAAAAAAACATATAGGTATATCAAATGTATTACAAATCATCCTTTCAAAATGAAGAATTAGAATAATAAGTTTACATAGAATAATCAAAAGGGTTCCTATTGTCAGAAAATAAATAATGTGGTTGTAGATTCAAGAAATACCTATATGGACTAAAGCAAGCTCCTAGAACTTGGAACTATAGACTAGAAATGTACTTGCAACAACAAGGATTCATGAAGGGTAATGTAGACATCAATACCTACATAAAATTGAACATGAAAATATGATTATCATTGAATTGTATGTTGATGACATCAATTCTGGAAGTGATGATGATAGATCAAGCCAAACATTTTCCAAAGAAATGCATAACGAATTCGAAATGTCTATGCTTGGAGAGTTGAATTTACTCAGAATACTCCATATATCTCAACTAGATGAAGGTATTCACATTTCCCAAACCAATTATATAAAAGAAATGTTGAAGAACTTCAAAATAAAATATTGCAAACCTATAAGTACTGCTATGATCACTGGTAGAAAGTTGAGTAAAGAGGATGAAGCTAAAGAAGTGGATCAAAGACTCTATATTTTAATTATTGTAAGTCTACTATATGTGACAACCTCAAGGCTATATGTACTGCAAATAATTGGGAAGGTTGCAATATTTCTAGTTCCACGTAAGGAGACTCATTTTCTAGCAGTAAAAAGAATATTCAAGTATCCCAAAGGAACACTATATTTTGGGCTATTGTATCCAAAAGGAAATGAGTTGACTATGACAACCTATATATATGCATATTGGGTAGGAAGTATTGATGATAGAAGAAGTACAAGTGGCACAACATTTTATTTGGGTAATTTATTTGTGTCCTTGTTTAGAAAGGAATAATCTTCAGTGTCCCTATCTACAACAGGGGCATAATACATTGCAGTAGTAGCATGCGATCAAGTTATTTAGATGAAGCAAACTTTGAAGGATATTCAAGTAGAGTTCAATCAACATATTCCAATATTGTGTGTTAACGCAAGTGGAGTTAGTATTTCCAAGAATCCTGTAATGAAGTCCAAGACAAAGCATATTTCTATCAAATATCATCTTTTGAGAGACTAAGTTACTGAGAACAATGTCAAGTTCGAGTATGTTGACACCAAGGAGAAGATTTCAAACATATTCATAGACCCTCTTCCTTGGTGTTGTAATCTCATAGATCACATAAGGTTACCAATAATACATACTAAAAACATACAGACATAACAGAGACAAGAGATAAGAACAAGTAGATCAAAATAACAGATTATATTAGCATGAGAGGGTCCATACAATACAGAGCTTGAACCGAGTTCTCTTCTGGCTCAACAGCCTAATATATATGATTACAAAATAGTTACAAAATAACTACCTGTCGGTTCGGTGAACCGACACGACCTTAGGTGGCTGACCTAATCTCTAGTTTAGGTGGCCAACCGACTTAGTCGGCCGATCGATTAAGTCAGCTATCGTTCAAGTGACCTACCGACTTGCTCCTCCAACATCTCCCCCACGAACAAAACGTTTCTTCATCCCGAAGAAATAGGGAGGTAAAAAAGTCTTCCTGTCTGTCTTAGTAGTCATTATGATGTGCTTGGTCTTCATGGGTTGTGAAGTCTGATGGTCGGTATTTTCTGTACACAGACTTCGACAATTGCTGGGGCTGTCACTGCTAGGTGATGTTGGAAATCTGTCCAACTTTGCAATATTTTCTGGATGTCGATGGTGAGTGTAGTCAGACTTGATAAGATCGACATCGTCTCTAAAATAGAGATTTCATCTATTCTCTCCATGTCGAGACCCATAAACTGGTCCTTCTCCTTTGCAGTCTCTATAAGTCATTTCATCTATGGGCAGATGATGTCCACTTTTTCCAAGTTGGGGATAGCTTGGTGCACCCACTGATGAGCTTCCCGCTCAAGTTTCTGTAGTTTAGTTGTCTCCAGCACTATTTGATATTCAATTGTGCTTCTAAGTGCTGTATCAGTGGTCTTCCTCTTCTCAAGCGCTTGGATATCCTGTCGGGTCTGCCTGGTTTGTTGATAGACTTGCCTGTAGTAAGTCGGCTAGTCTTGTAGTATTTGTTCCGTGATAATAGACTCTTCCATGTGATCTTGTAACACTTTGTAGGCTTCAGAAAAGGTGGGTGTTAACACCCAAAAATGGTTAACTACCTCATCTACCTCACTACATGGTTCATTTGTCCATTTGCCTACCATATTTCCCTAAAAATCCCACTAAAAAGCCT
>LPNX011072282.1:455-22496 GCA_001517045.1 Pseudotsuga menziesii
CGCTTCACGCCATCCTCCCCGCCCATGTGCAGTAGCACCAATCCACTCTCCAAGATCTTTCTAAGATCTTTAGCATTTTCAAGTGAAGTGGAAAGCGCGGCAATAATACGATTTTCAATTTAAAACTAAGCGTCGGATATGCGACGGTTAGTTAAAATCAGAGCTTCCCTTGAAGACTATGCTATTGTGCTTAAATGTAAAGTATTTAGGATAAGCGTCGGATATGCGACGGTTATGGGAATATCCGTCGCTTAACCGACGGTTAGGAGAATATCCGTCGCTTAAGCGACGCGGCTGGTTACATTTACAAATTTTTTTTTTAACTTTGTGATTTTTGGTAGGTTTAAAAAGAGAAATCCACGTGCCGTCGGAAGTAACCGTCGGATTTTGGATCGAAATGTAGTAGTGTCTGAGCACCCTGGAGTCGATCCTCAACTCTCAATTGCATGGCCATAGTGAAGTGTACCTATCAAACTCTAGATCAGGAAGTCTATGTTTGTGTCTTCCTATATATCTGCCCTTGATCTATCACTGTTGCTGCAAATATCTCAGCTTTAGCTCACTAGAGCTCTGATACCACGTAAATTTTCCTTTAATATTCAACTAGGGATAAAAAGTGCATGCAAAATATCAACTAATAACCAAACATGAATATCTTTTACAATATGTAGCAGAATATAAAATTGAGAAATAACTCACAACATCACATCACAATATTGACACTATTATTTTGGGTATGGAAGCCCCTGGAAAAACCCAAGATGGGAAAACCGATGCAACAATTAGATATAGATTTTATTATGAAAAAAATATGGAACTTTTACAATCACTACAAATTCACTCAAACCTAGCGAATGCAGTATCCAGTAGAATCACTAGGAAAATCACAGCTAAACCTAAACACCCTCTTGTGTGAGTGTATGACCCAGCTGTATGAAGCTTGATGATCCTGCTGCTCACTCCTCTATATAACTTTCTCTCCCTCTATGTGTCCTGTCTCTGTCGGAATACAATTGTTTGTGTTCTCTCCACCAATTGATCTCTCTTTTATAACTTTAGGTAAAGCGAAAACCCTAATTTCACTTTCACTTTAACTAGTGGTAAAGAAAAAAAACCTAATTTCACTTTCACTTTAACTAGTGGTTCACTAAATTTAATTTAGATCACTTTAATTTATTTTCTGAGGTAAAATTAGGAAAAGTAAATTAAATACAACTGGTTTCCTAATTTAAGTCTTTTGCATGCAAGAACGCATGCATGCAGGAAGACCTTCCTTGTTGCTACTAGTTTAACATGCAGGTGCATTGGTTAAGACGAAAGGAATGGCTAACCATTCAAACAATCCTTCCTTGGTCTTGAAATATGTTTTCCATACATCGTTGGACTCAATTGGAATTTGATGATATCTTGAATTAAGGTAGAGCTTCATAAATAACTTAGCACCTTTCAAATAGTTGATGAGTTCGTCTATCTTTGGAAGAGGGTATCTGTTCTTTATTGAAATTTTGTTGAGGGCCCGATAGTTAGTCGATGCACATGTGCTAGGTCCCGTATTTATTTGGAACTAGGATGATTGGACTTACACAAGGATAGGTGTTGGGGACGATATGACCATTGTTGATCAAATCGTGGATTTTTTTGCGAATTTCTTTATTCTTGAGAATGCATCTTCTGTAAACAGATGCATTAGGTAATGTAGAACTAGGAGCATGTTCAATGGAGTTTTTTACCTGACAATGTAGAGGTACTATGTTAATATCTTGAAATACGTTCCATTATTCCTCAAGAATGTGGTCTATTTTTTGTTGTTGTCGGGATCTGCGCTAGTCAGTGAGTCGACTTGTTGCTGCAGTATTCCTAGAAATGACTATCGAACATCAACATAATATCTCCCTATCTTCCAGTCATCTACGACGGTTGAACTTCCGAACCATTATAACTTATATTCTAACTGAATATAATGGGTAGTCACCCAATAATCTCAACATTCTATATAAACATGTACATTAATGTAATAATCAACCAACCTTCATGGATAAGAAGTAATAATATAAATTGGTTCAAATACTTGCATATTGTCTGTGTGCATATTTTCTGTTGATATAGTGTATTCTCTGCTTTACTTGTTCTTTTTCTATGCTTCCACCATAACAATTCTCAACTCATTCAATTGACTATTGTCCCCAGCATGCACCTGGGCACAACCTGGATCACTATCCATATAAGCACTAATGAATATTCACCTATAACCATAATATAGAAACATAGAATTATAGAAACCCAATTTATCCCTAGAAGCCTAATATATCCCTAGAAACCCTATATGTATTCTTCATTCCTCCTCCTCCTCATCATTTCCCTCATCACCATCCTCATTGTTATTGGCATTGGCATGATCTTGTGCTAGAGGTTCCTTTTATTCGAATTGGTAAGACACTAGGGTTTTTCTTAGTGGAACACATGATAATTCTTGCAGTAAGGGGTTAAATTGCATGGAACCCACAAAAAAATCCTCTTGATAGATTGATCAACTTTACCATTCCCATATACATGTTCCCAAACTTACAAAACTTGATTCGAATGCCTGGTGGTGGTTTTAGTCCCTAGGACCAATTTGGCATGTGTCCTAATGGCTATAGGGGGTGACTTGTAAATGGACATAGAACAAAAAATATACATCGTATTGCAAAACTACCAATTCTGTTGGATTATTGGCATAAGATTACAGGTAGGGGTACCCAACTCTTGTTAGTTCCATGGATGAAGGAACCTTTTGTTTGGTTTGATAGGAAACCAGGATTTTTCTCAGTGGAACACATGGCAATTCTTGCACTAGGAGGTCAAATTCCATATAAACCACCATGAAATATTCTAATCATTTTGACTCACTTTTTCATTCCCATATATATGTGCTTAAACTGATAGAACTCAATTCGAATTCCAGGTGGTGATTTAAGGCCATGCGACCAATTTGGCATGTGTCCTTGAATGACTATAGGGGGCTACTTGCAAATGGAAATAGTAAAAAAACCATGTGTTGGATCAAAAAACCACCAAATTTGTTCGATTCCTGGAATCAAATTACAGGTAGGGGTGATCGAGTCTTACAAGTTCCATGGCCAATGGTGCCTTTTATTTGGATGTAAAGGACACTAGGTTTTTGCTCAGTGGAAGACATGGAACTTTTTGCATTGGGGGATCAAAATACAAATGGGGTAGCATAACTATGTTCCATTAGCTCCCACAACTATGTTTTTTTATAGTGTACATGGTCACATTTCCCACAGTCTCTTGGGAGACTTGAATTAAAAATTGATCCCCTTGTGCAAACTTAGCATTGACCCTTACTAAGAAAAATACTTGTTCTGAATATGGTATAATATAACCATTTTTTGGAAATTGAATTGCGGTAGAGTGGTTACTGTTGGGCTCCAATCCACTAGTGTAGATTAGACCTTGAGTTTATGTCAATCCAGAGTTTGTAGACTTAGAGGCATATCCAAAATATAGAGACTCAAAGCTATACCTAACTGGAAATCTAGTTTACCAATGAAACAAACTATTGAAAGCTAGAATGTTGTGACTTGAAATACAAAAACTCCCTTACAGAAGCAACTTCATTTGATCTCTGAGTTAAACAACAATTCTCATGTGAAATGTTCTGAGATTAAAAAAAAAACAAATTAAACCTAACCCTAAAATATAGATCACGATACTCTGCCTATTATCTCAATATTGAAAGCAATTAAACATTAATTTCCCTTACAGGAAGAAATTCACAATGTATAACTGTCCTCAAGAATTCATCATTGAATAAGCAATGTACAACTATTTGATATTGAATAAGTAGTCTGAACCATTCCTACAACATGTGAATGATTAAATAACAGAGTTTATAACCTTGTTCAAACAATCCAACTTGTTCTGCAATGTATAAGTAGTTAAAGTGAAGAAATCGAATTCTACGGGAAATAAAACATACCATTGGCAACGATATAAAAAAAAGGTGTGCAGACTTGGAAAAGGGGGCCCTCCAATGCCTCGTTTACACACGCAGAGACAAAATCACAGAGTTCTAAACTTCTATTGTATTCACCATATTGAATTGAGCATACACAGTAATAAAATCCACGGTCTTGATTCCAGAATGATATGTTTATAATCCAGCAGGGTCTTTTTCATATGTAAAATCAAATACTTATACAATCTTTTAAAAAAATAGAAATGCTACAAATCTGGAAGACTAATAATGACATGCAACCCTTGAGATCCTCCATCAGATCCATCAAAATAGACAAAATCAGAACTGTCCTGCTTTTATGCTAAGTTGTAGCACAGGTGGTCATCTTTGACTGGCATTGACTCGACACTTGTGAGAACCATATCATCTGTTCATTATAATTTTAACCATCCTTGGACATCAAGGATCTTTCTCCCATCTCTCAGTTTACGCCTAGCTGGCCTGCAAGTATCCAACCTAGGAGAAATTACGGGAAGTTAGCACATCCTGTAATTTTAAATAAAACCTTTATTTAAATGCCTTAAAAATATCATAATTCAATTTGTTAAGAAGCAACAACATTTATACCTTTGACCAAAGTTTTGTGAATGAAATTAAAGTTTTATGGATCAGTATGAAGGTTTATGGAGGAAACTGGAAGGTATTTAGATGACAAAAATAGTTCAAAATGGTGCCCAACATCTCCCCCAAGAGGAAGCCGTTGCATGTCCTCATGCACAAAAAGTATCCCAAAAAAATTGACCCTGCTTATATCATGGCCAAAATTTTGTTGCTGACCCTCTGTATTTAATCCCCTGTCTGAGATGATGCATTTGTAGAAGCTCGAGATGCATAAAGGACTTTCAGTTTCTCATACTTGGTTTTGTAAATCTTCTTTTGTTTATACCATCTATATGCATGATTGGAGATTCGTGTCCTTTGAACTTTAAGCTTCCAATTCCTTTCTTTTAACTTTTCATTCCTCAGTTCTAATTCCTTTACTTCCAGTTTCAATATCTTAATTTTTTTACTGTTTTTGGAAGTTTTCTTATTTTTCATCTTCATTGGAGGCTGCACAAAATTGGTGTCCATCCCAAATTATTCATTCTCTTGTACTGAATCTCCCTTCTTTTCTTCTTCCATAGTTTGTTGCTCTAAGAAAGGAGAAGCTGGATCTTTTAATATTTCCTATCTTGGATGCTTTTTCTTTTCTTTTTCTTGCTGATCCAAGAAGATAATGATTTTTTTTGTCTGCTTTATCACTTCATCTGAAATCTTTTTAGTTTCTTGGATATCTTTTTCTTCATGGACCTGCACTATCTCACTTGTTAGATTTTCTTCTTGACTTCCCAAGGTTTGTATGTATTCATACTATTTATGCTAGCTTTCATCATCCTCTTCTAGTGCTGACTTATTTCGAGCTTGCTGATACTTCCTTGGATTTCTCTTATAAGTGGTGAAAATTTGATCTTGCTTTGAAACTATCTTTCTTCTTTCATCACACTCCTGGTTCGTATCCTTCAA
Organism: Pseudotsuga menziesii; assembly: GCA_001517045.1. NCBI lineage: Eukaryota > Viridiplantae > Streptophyta > Pinopsida > Pinales > Pinaceae > Pseudotsuga > Pseudotsuga menziesii. The sequence continues at coordinate 5,980 of LPNX011072282.1, forward strand.
GGCTATTTTGAGCTTGCTGCCTCAGAGTTGTCTTCATCATCTGTGATCATCAACACCTCTCTTTCTTTTTTTTTTCCCTTTTGGCAATTTTGAGCTTGTTGCTTCAGGGTTCTATTCTCCATCCTTGGGGTATGTTATCATCAACAATTTGTCTTCTTTCAAACCTTCTTCAGGCAGCTCTTCTTGTTCTTCAAATTGATTATGAATTAAAAATTATTTCCATGTCAGATTTTGCTTTTGTAACTCATGTGTGATTATTATTTTGATGAGTCCACAGTGGAAAAGGCTTGTCATTTTTTCTTTTGCATGCCTTTGAACAGCCTTAGCCATCTTGGAAAGACTCTGTAATAAGAAATAGGGCATATTAATCTCACAATCACCTCTTAAATGTTGCAATAGCTTGATATGGTAAAGATATACAATACTAAATCGGCCTTCACAGGTGATGAATTTTTGGATGATATAGACTATTTCATCCTAGGGATGAACCAACCAGCTCCTTGGTATTCCCTTCTTCCAGTTCACTGATCCTGCCCTTGACCTGCACAGAAAGGGTATCCATGCCTTCTCCTTGAATTGTTTGGTTTTGAAGAATCTCTCTCCTTGCTGTGGTAAGCTAATGATTTGTGCCAAAATGTCTTCAGGCAGTCTGAAGTTCAAATTTCCCACTGTAGCCCTTTCTCCATCAAACGAATCAGCAAAGGCTAGGCTAACATTATCATTGTGCCCATCAAACTTTAAAAAAAAAGTCACCCACTGTTTCTTTTCAAATATTTCCATACATTTCTCATGAATATTAGTGGGATCGAATTTCTCTGGTTCTAGTCTAGATGCCATTTTGAAACTTTGATAGGAAAATAAATATGCAACAGAAAACCTCAACCTTGCAACTTTTAGCTCTGTAACGTTTTCCTATTTCAAAATGATACTCTGAAACTAGAGTTTCTATTGATATAGCAAATTCTTTGGCAAAATATTTAAGTTTTACCTCCCCTCTGGCGTTATTGCTTTTCAATTTCTCCTGGGCAAATGCATTCTTCAATAAGCTAGTGCCCTCGTCCTTCCTGTGATACACGCCTTCTTTTCAATGTAAACTATTACCCATATATGTCTTTGCATTACACAACAATTGGGTTTTGCAGATGAAAGAGTTAGGTTTGGTTCAAAGAAGAATGACCATTTCAATATGCAATCTCGATGTCACCAGTTCACAATGCGATTTTCCAGGAACATTTGTATATTTTCGGGGGGGCATACAACCACATCCTTTATAATCATTATCTGAACATGCCACTTTTTATCCAATCACTAGTTCAGATACAAATTCTCAAGGAGAAAGATTAAAGGTAAGGTTAGAACTATTTTATCTCTATACAATGCGCTTCAGTTCCTTTGCATACCCCAATGTTTGATTAATGAGCTATAAGGAAGGGATTTGTTCACTTGGAGTGGGCTCTTTTCACCTTTTGGAAATACACACAGCCATTCTTTATATCAAATGTTCTATATTCCATATATATTTTAACTTAATGCATAATGCACTAATATCTGGAGTATGAAAATATAAAAGAAAACATTTGAATCCCATTTTTTTAAAACATTTCACTTCCTGTTGAGAAGGAAACCCTGCTTGTAGAATGCAGTGTAGGTTTTGGCCATTGAAAATTTTATTCTAGGATTGATTCTGACCACCATCTTGACACCTAGGGTAGGATGATGAGAAGTATATGGAATGATGGTATGGATTTTGAGGGTGATGGAATAGACAGTCAGGCTTATGAGGATAGGTAGATATGTCATTACTTAAAAACAAAGAATCATGCAACTTTTAAAGCATACAAATTAAAATCCTTACAGACTTTGCTTGATATCCCTTTATGATGTGCTTGTTGTTTGATGTAGCTGGTTTGCAATTTGTTTCTGATTTTCATATGTCCTTCTGATGTCTACTTTTTTTAAAAAATATCTACCATCTCAGGTCCCTTCTGCTAAACTGGAAGTTAGGTCCCTCTGCATTTTGAAAAAGAAACTTGGAACTATCTCAGATTCCTTCTGCTTTGCTGGAAGTCAGGTCCCTCTGCATTTGAAAAATACTTGGAGGGTTCCAAGAAAGAAGAAAAATAGAAAGCATGAAATTCTTATCCCCCTCACAGGCCTATTTATTGACTTGTCCTCAAGTCAAACAAGAACTTTATTATGCAAAAAAAAACTGCCTAAGAGGCATGAAATTTTGAAAATATTTTTGTGAATTTTCAATGGCCAAGCGAACTTGGTTTTCCAAGGAAAATTCAAGTTTATGTTGTGTCAGTTGCCTGGTTTTCACAACTAAACTCCCTTTTTTTATTTTTTTTTATTTTTTTTTATGTTTTTCTTTTTCTTTTTCCTTTTTTTTATTATATTTTTTATATCAAATCAGAAAATAGCTAAGAATAAAGTGGAGGAGAAACACCAGTGTGTTTATCAAGCACTTCCATCTCCCGTTGCTGTGAAATATGCTATATGAATCTTCTTTGTTGATAGGCTTGGTATAGAGTTTGAGCCAATGGCCATTGACCACAAATGTATGTGCTTCATCATCAATTGTTTGGAGTTTGACTGAGCCATTGTCATATACCTCTGCAATCTCGTATGGACCAAGCCAATGAGTTGTGAATTTTGCCTTGAAGTCTTTGAACTTTGAATCAAACAATAGGGCCCAGTCACCGATGTGAAATTGCTTCTTTTTGATAAACTTGTCATGCCATTGGGCTCTCTGTTGCTGTATCAAAATATTGTGTTCTATTGCATCCTGTCTTATCTCATCTAGTTGATTCAATTGAAGTATTCTTTCTTGTTGTGCTTCAGAAAGATTCATCCCCAAATCTGCTGCTAACTTGAAGGTATGAATTTAAAATTCTATAGGTAGGAGGACTTGCTTACCATAAACGAGCTAATAAAGAGAAAAACCAGTACTGTTTTTCCAAGTGATTCAGTATGCCCATAAAGCTTCAGTAAGCTTAGCTGACCAATCCTTCCTATGCAGTTTTGGTGATGATTCCTTCCAAAGTCTTGTTTGTATATTCCACCTGGCCATTGGCTTGTGGATGGTAAGGTGTAGATTTTCTGTGCTTAATCTTGTACTTTGCTGCTATATCTTGCACTAGTTTGGAAGTAAACTAGGCACCCTGATCAGTGAAAATCTCTCTAGGAACCCCAAATCTAACAAATATCTCCTCAAAAAGAAAGTTTACCACGGTCTGTTCTATGGCTCTTAGTAATGGTTTGGATTCCACCCACTTTGTAACATAGTCTGTACATACCAGAATGTACTTCTTCCCTTGTGATGGTGGATGAATCGGACCAATGAAATCAAGATTCCACTTTTCAAATGGTTCTATGAGGATTTGTGGTTGGAGTGGCATTTCATTAGATCAGACTGGATGTCCCATTTGTTGACAAGTATCATGTCACGTCCCCATCTCTCAAACCGGCGAAGAGGACGCGACGAACACCATAAGCAAAGTACCTGGAAACATAGCCGCATTCACATGGTTAAATGGTGAAACTAAAAACTCAAACATGATGCATACTAAGATGCATTAAGTATAATGGAGGATACACAGTCCTCAGTGGAAGCAACACACATAAACATTTCAGCGTTCATCATGATCCATGAAACCATGCGTACATAATCATCTTACCATACACAGGTGCAACTGTCCATCATACACGGCAGAAGCAACATGCATTCATACAACATGTTCATTAAGCATCAATATAATTACAGAGATGAGATAACAGCAATACTTATCTTTTGAAGAAGAACTCGCCCACAACCAACTACATCGCTGCAACGTTCCACCCAACCATAGGCCAGCTTGCTCATCAATCTCTCAACAACGCTGCCACCCCCAAGCTGGGCATGATTCCTCCGGAATAAGGGTTAATTGCAGGCTTGCCAATAGCTAAGGGAACACAATCAGCAAACCAAACACAGCTGGGTTTGACAGGCCTCCAACAAACGGCCAAGCCAGCACCGTCCAAGGGACAACCACTGCATACCAGCAGCCAAACAACCCTTCATAGCCCTGTGAAGAAGGCAAAACAACCAGGGAAAGATCCCAAGGCAAGGGTGAGACACAGCTCAAATCCAACCACACTGTTGAGTTGTTCTTTTCCCTAACGTGGCCAAAACAACTCAGCCACAACACCCAAAAGATGATTGCATCCACAACAACCAAAACCAGGGCAATTTGGCAACCCAAGCTCACAATGAGTGATGGCGACCAATCGCAGTCCCAAAACCAAGGAGAAGCCAACTCCCAGCATGGAAAGACAAGGTAATTTCATCCGACATTACACAGTCCACACAGCAGGGGCATCACTGATGACAGAAAATGACTTACTATGAATCCACAGTGGCCCAAAACACAATTGGACACCACAACCCACAAGGCACGGGGAAGACAATGGTTCCAAAACAAAGACAGTGAGCATGACTCTCACATGGGAAATCGACCTCAACGGTCTGAGCGTGAGGAAAAGCTTGCACCCAATAGCAAAATACACGGGAAAAACATACCCGATCCTTACGTGAGGATTCCATCCTGCGTGTGAGGGGAAACATCCTCATCTCTGCGCGCGAATCAACAGGCCATCGGGAGGACGAACAGACCTCTGCGTGAGGAAGAACAGACCCCCGTGAGATCAATCGACCATGGGGAGAATGAAGACCAGCGTGAGAGAAATGAAGGTTCTCCACTGGGCATGCGTACTGTCCAGACTAACAACAGCCTGCCAAAACCCACGTTTTCCCATGCCCACATTTCCTCATGCAATAACTGCCCCCAACTATCAAAGTCAAGACATTGAATAGGTTGGAGAGGTTGGGTAAGACAAGAAAGGTGGCAAAACAAACAAGGTGGCAACACATGGGTTTTTCCCTCATAACCCAAGGTTTGAAATCCCCCACCCCTTATCCTTTGGAACCATGCCCTTTTCATTCAACGTTGCACTGTTGTAGCTGGTTGTGGTTTATTTTATTTGATGTGCGTATTTACATGATGCCGAATTATAATGTGCCAAATGGCACAATAAACCATCGGCAACTATCCCATTGCCGAAACACACACACAACCAAATCGATGGTGGGGATTTTTCCTCGAGCTCCTCACCACGATTAATTGTAATATATACATCATGCAAACGGGGTCAAAACCGGGGACATTACATTCCCCTCCCCCTTGGAATAACACCGTCCTCGGTGTTCCATTACATTTATACAATACATATACAATTGCACATCAAAATTTCAAAATTTGCAGATCTGTCCCACGTTCAATCATCTACTTTGAATGTTCAAGACCAAGCCTCTCGGCTTCCATGGAATTCCCCTACTGGTTCTCAGCTTCCAGTTGATCCCGAAGTCTAGGAACTTTGTGGCTATTTCCTTCATCATGTTCCTTCATTGGACAGTCCCGGCATAAATGATGTCCTACGCATCTCCAGCACCTCACTGGTTGCTTCATCTTTACCTGCTCAATTTCCTTTGAGTCTTCATGCCTGGACCATTTCCTATCGGGTCGCTTGGATAATTGTCCCATCGCTGATCCACCTCCTTTTTCCTTGCCGATTGCTCCCAGAAGGCTTTTCACCTCCCTTTGCAAACCAATAGAGCCTTGCAAAATCTAGTGGTTCATTTCACTCTGCATTCTCTGTATCTTGAGCATCTCCCCAATATTCTCTTGGGTCTTGGCAATCATTTGAAGGAGACTTCCAGCCAAGTCCAACAACTTTTGATCTGCTGCCATGATCAATGTGCACCACCTAGTTTCACTTTTCTCACCTGTGAAATGCACCATTGAAATTCTATCAGACCAAGCATGATATAGATATCAAAATCAGTTAGTTAATTACCCAATTGGCATGACAGTTCAAGTTCCATTAAGGAAACTTTCATATTTTTCATGCCTTTCCCCAACAGGCACATGAGCTCATTCATGTCCATTCCTCGGCAGGGAATTAAATATTCCAGCATTCACAAATTTACTTGAGCAAATACACACATTTCATTCTCATTCATACATGCATTTAACAATCTTTTGTTTTCACAATGCACAAACATATATATATATATATATATATATATATAATCAAAAGGCAAGAGAGAGCAGTAAGAGTTTTTCCCCTCTTTGTTTTGTTCCATCTTGGAACCCACACCATCACTGTGGCTTTTCATGCTCTCAGCCTCTTTCACTTCACCGTGAATGCTGGACCAATCTTTCTTGGTCATGACACTTAGTGTCTTTGGTCTATTCCAGACCTCTAAACCATGGAGTCTCTCCACATGGTTTGTCTCGGCTGCTAGGACTCCCCCGTCTTACTAGCACCTTTTTCATTACCGCTCAACCCGAGCTTTCCAGGACAGTCACATGTCCACATGCATCTCTAGGATGCTCTCATAGTCCTCGCTTCCAGTGACACCTATATCCAAACATTGAATGAATTCACATGTTTAGTTTATTCTCATTAGTTTTATCTTGTTCTAGAGATAAAACATCATAACCAAATCATATACACATGTATATTCATAAGAAAAATAATCCAATACTTATCTGTATTGTGTGTTTCCTCATTCGTCCACAGGGTCCTGCTTCGCTTTGCAAGCCTTGGGATCGCCTATGGACTTAGATGTTAGGTCAGCACGATGGCTGCTCCACAACATCAAATAATTAATGTCCATCCAGTACATATCCATGTCAACTGGGCCTAGAGCTTATCATGACCATTTCCAGGTCCAGGATCTACTGTGGATCCTCAGGCATATCACAGCCCATCATACACTTATACCGACATACACTTATATCGATAATAACCCTTACTCCGCAACCCCTCACAAAAACCATTTACCATTTACCATTTACCATTTACCTGTCCACACAAGCAACACAAGCAATACAAGCAAACCCATCAGCATTATTGCTCAAAAACTGTACTCATATTCCTCATCATTCACTATCAAGTATTGAGACACCAGGAGTGCGTCCACTCCCTAGAGTGTAATCAATATTGAAAACCCTTTCATGACTCGACATCGGAAAAGTGTGCACCCATTCCCGGTGTGTGCCATGCAGGCCCTATGCATACTCAAGCAATCGGTCATTAGGGAAATAAATCAAACATGTTCTGCATATGGAATTTAAAAATTAAACATGCATTTTCATAGCAAGGGTTACAGAACACTTATCCATTTGCCGTCGCAATACGCCTGTTATGTATACCAGGCACAGTCAAGCCATCAAGGAGTTGGGAAAGGATAAATGCTAAGCTGGTGAGCTCACTGCAGAGCTAGGAACACCTACACCAGAAATAGCCTGACTTCTAAGACACCCACACACACCCAGCACAAGGAATCAGTCCCTTCTCTGCTACACAGTCCCTCAGGCCCTGCATTCCCTTCCAGTGCTCTCCCAGGTTGTGGAGAAGAAAGTCAGCCCTCTAGCTCTGTCTGTGTGGTTTCCAATCACCAGGTTATTAAGCAACCCAAGCCCCCGACACAGTCTGTATCCACACATGTCTTACCGACATAATCCATGCCATCTCACTCATGTTATTACCAAACATGCAGTGCATATGAGAAATTTTCAAAATGTCCAATGGCGTTTCACTCGAAACCCATTTCCGAGACAAGGGAAAACCTTCCCATGAAGTTTGGCTTCTGCAGGCCATCACACAAGGTCTTCCTGTAGTGTGTACCCCATGTGTCCCACCTGACACAATCTCATACAAGCCAACAATGATTAGTAGTCGTTAGTACCTCTTAAATCCGAAATCCACAATTCGAATTTAATAACCTGTACCAACTAATTTTCACAACCATGAGACTTCTTCTCATAAATGGTAGATTTTGGCATTGGTCGGGGTCTTACCTCTCACTACCATGCTCAAAATAATCCACCTGAAACATAAGCTTCAAACATCCAAACACAAGCTTATGCAAGCCAACAATGGCTAGTGGTTGTCAGCAATTTCTCAAATCCGAAATTCACAATTCGAATTTTAACAACCTATTATGCACATCATATGGTAGATTCTAGCATTGGTCAGGATCTTACCTCTCAATGCCGTTCTCGGAATAATATACCTGAAACATAAGTTTCAATCAACCAAACACTTGGTAAGTCTGGATGCATATAACCTTTTCATTGCTACAACCATCACCGAAGTATTTTCAGAATTTATAAAATTCAAATACTTCCAACTGTTAGTCACATCAATATATACCAAAACTCATTTGCTTCATGCAATCATTATCGTATTAACATTTGCAACGCATAGTCACATCCTTCATGCAATTTAAATGAAGTGGTTAGATACTCCTTACCTCACAAACGTATCATTCATACCACTTTGCTCTTCAATAGAGCATTTCTGGCAGCCAATTGATCATGACCATCCTGCATTCGTAACAGCCTTCGAAACAGTTCCAGAATTATCATTAATTCATCATTTCAGCTGTTAGTTATTCACAAGATCACATGCATTCATCTCAATGCATTCATGCAATGCACCACAACATTTGCAGCTATGCTTATGCAATTAGTCACTCACACCCTTTGTATGCATACATCCAATGCATAACTACAAGATTCATAAAATCTTCTTAATGCATGTCCATTCAGTGCTACCTTGCATTGATTATGCATTCAACCATGCCATGGCCTAACCATGACTACCTCATATAGGATGCATTACTATAATCAATAGCATCAACATATATAGGCATGACACCTTTCTTCATTCCAATATTCACATGGTATGAGGTCTCTTACCTTTACCAATCCATGGAATTTGTCATAAGCAAATTCTTACCTACATGGGTCGTACTTACACCCTTGACATGACCAATTTGGTTGGTCCTTGCAGGAGATTGCAGAATCTGCTCACCAACTTTCACCCTGGACTTGTTGCTTTACCCCTTTCTTCATAGGGTTGCTGGTCACATCTGTCAGCATCCGCAACATATTCATCTGGGTCCATGTTATCATTGGTGTTTCCACTAATTCCAACATCAAAGCAATGATCATCATTAGTGGTACATTATATAAAATTTCCAATGTTCTTATCAATCATGCAATATCCTATGCATGCAATACATATCCCCATGCAATTCAAGCATAAACTTAGGAAATGTAGTTCAAATCAGAAAGATAGGGTTTAATGAAAACTTCCCTTTCAAGTCCCTCATCTTCTCATGGAATTCCTTTTTCCACACAGCAGCTGGTTGACTTCATAGTCCTTGCTACCCCTGGGCATGCAATCATCCAGATTTGTCCATTTGATAGCAGCGGCCATCACTAGCACTTTGCTACTTCATGCTCAAATTCTGGTGACTTATCCTTGTTCCCCACTAGATAAGCTTTCCAACACCTGTTCACACGCGTCATTCCGACCTCGGGTGTGAAAACCACACTGCTTCTAAGAAGGAGGACTTTCACCAATCTTGGCATTTTACACACAGCTGCATTTTGGTTGCCAACTTTAGCCACCTCGCTTCCATTGCACCATTCATCTTTTATGGATTTTGGGTTTTACTAATTTTCCCAAAACACGGAATTTTCTTTTCACAAGAATGACTGTCTCTGGGGACGATGGGGGTCAAGGGGGATTTCCCCCTTGTGGCTTCCAGTTTCACGCAATCTGGCGCATTATATCGCTGCCTCTTTTCTCATTTTCCAGCCCTGAAAATTCACTGAAAAACAGCGAAAAAATCCCTCTGAAAATAGTTAAAATCGGCTGAGAAATCTCATGGAAAAATCAAAATTTTCCTTTCCTTCACATCGGAAGTCGGATGACTTTGTCTTTCGATGAATTGGATCCCGGAACCATTCTCCCTTCCACAGAATCGGCTCCCGGAACACTTTCCCTTCCGATTTGGCACTTAGAACAGCTCGGATGTCGGTAGAATTCTGACATCGGAAGTCAAATGGCTTTGGCTTCCGCAACGGCGGACGCTCCTTTGCTTTCCTCTTCCGATCGGCGCACTTTCTCTTGCGGTGTCGGCAGTCGGACCACTTTCCCCTTCGGAAGCTAAATGGATCTGGCTTCCGCAATGGTGGACGTGCAAACCATAACTTCTTCTGATCGACGAACAATTTTAACGTCGGACGTCGACGGACTTTCAAATCGAAAGCCAAATGACTTTGGCTTCCGTAATGGCGGCTCACAAAATTCCGAATCCTTCCGACGTCCGCTCTTTCTTGGAGAAATATCAACGTCGGGCGTTGGCTGACTCTTGGATCGGAAGCCTTAACGCTTCTGCTTCCGCAACGGTGGACGCCCAGACCCTTCCTTCTTCCGTAGAATCAGCGATCGAAACCTTTCCACAGCCGCAACGATGGATGGGAAAACTTCTAACCCTTCAGCAACGACGGAAGCTTTACTTCTGGTTCTTCCGACTGTTCAAACACTTAGGTGAATTTTTCCAAAAATTCTTTTTGTCGGCAATCAGACCAATTGCTACGTCGGCAGTCTAACCCTTTTCACAGCCGCAACTGCGGGCTATCAAATGCCGAATCCTTCTGCCACAGCGGAAGTCCTTCCACTTAGCGCTCCGATGAAGCACTGTTCAAAATACTTAGAAGGATTTTTGAAATTTTCCATTCATCCACTATTTCGGCTGGGCAGAACGAGATACACCTCTATCAGTTGCTCTCTCTCTTGGCCCATAGAGGCCCATTGCTGCAACCCAGAGCTCTGATACCATTCTGTCACGTCCCCATCCCTCAAACCGACGAAGAGGACGTGACGAACACCATAAGCAAAGTACCGGGCAACACAGCCGCATTCACATGGTTAAATGGTGAAACTAAAAACTCAAACATGATGCATACTAAGATGCATTAAGCATAATGGAGGATACACAGTCCTCAGCGGAAGCAACACACATAAACATTTTAGCGTTCATCATGATCCATGAAACCATGCGTACATAATCATCTTACCATACACAGGTGCAACTGTCCATCATACACAGCAGAAGCAACATGCATTCATACAACATGTTCATTAAGAATCAATATAATTACAGAGATGAGATAACAACAATACTTATCTTTTGATGAAGAACTCGCCCGCAACCAGCTACATCGCTGCAACGTTCCACCCAACCATAGGCCAGCTTGCTCATCAATCTCTCAACAACGCTGCCACCCCTGAGCTGGGCATGATTCCTCTGGAATAAGGGTTAATTGCAGGCTTGCCAATAGCCAAGGGAACACAATCAGCAAACCAAACATAGCTGGGTTTGATAGGCCTCCAACAAACGGCCAAGCCAGCACCGTCCAAGGGACAACCACTGCATACCAGCAGCCAAACAACCCTTCACAGCCCTGTGAAGAAGGCAAAACAACCAGGGAAAGATCCCAAGCCAAGGGTGAGACACAACTCAAATCCAACCACACTGCTGAGTTGTTCTTTGCCCTAACGTGGCCAAAACAACTCAGCCACAACACCCAAAAGATGATTGCATCCACAACAACCAAAACCAGGGCAATTTGGCAACCCAAGCTCACAATGAGTGATGGCGACCAATCACAGTCCCAAAACCAAGGAGAAGCCAACTCCCAGCATGGAAAGACAAGGGAATTTCATCCGACATTACACAGTCCACACAGCAGGGGCATCACTGATGACAGGAAATGGCTTACTATGAATCCACAGTGGCCCAAAACGCAATTGGACACCACAACCCACAAGGCACGGGGAAGACAACGGTTCCAAAACAAAGATAGTGAGCACAGCTCTCACATGGGAAATCAACCTCAACGGTCTGAGTGTGAAGAAAAGCTTGCACCCAATAGTAAAATACACGGGAAAAACATACCCGATCCTTGCGTGAGGATTCCAGCCTGCATGTGAGGGGAAACAACCTCATCTCTGCGCGCGAATCAACAGGCCATCGAGAGGACGAATAGACCTCTGCGTGAGGAAGAATAGACCCCCGTGAGAGCAACCGACCATGGGGAGACTGAAGACCAGCGTGAGAGAAACGAAGGTTCTCCACTGGGCATGCGTACTGTCCAGACTGACAGCAGCCTGCCAAAACCCACGTTTTCCCATGCCCACGTTTCCTCATGCAATAACTGCCCCCAACTATCAAAGTCAAGACATTGAATAGGTTGGAGAGGTTGGGTAAGACAAGAAAGGTGGCAAAACAAACAAGGTGGCAACACATGGGTTTTTCCCTCATAACCCAAGGTTTGAAATCCCCCACCCCTTATCCTTTGGAACCATGCCCTTTTCATTCAACGTTGCACTGTTGTAGCTGGTTGTGGTTTATTTTATTTGATGTGCGTATTTACATGATGCCGAATTATAATGTGCCAAATGGCACAATAAACCATCGGCAACTATCCCATTGCTGAAACACACACACAACCAAATCGATGGTGGGGCTTTTTCCTCGAGTTCCTCACCACGATTAATTGCAATATATACATCATGCAAACGGGGTCAAAACCGGGGAAATTACATATCACAGCTCCTAACATACTTCTTAGAATCCTTGAAAATAGAAGGCCAGTAATACCCCAAATTGAGTATCTTGTATGCTGTTCTTTTCTTTGCAAAATGGCCACCACACGGTTCATCATGACATGCTTTCAAAATATCTAAAACTTCATCTTGTCGTACACATCTCCTGATAATTAGATCATATCCTGTGTAAAAGAGATCACCATTGACCCATATATGCCTAGCACTTTGTTTAATAATCTTTTTCTTTTCTTTAGATGACATAGATGGAGGTAGCTGTCCTGATGATAAATAGTTGGAAATATCAGCATACCAAGGAGTGATAACAGAAATTGCAAACAAGTATTCATCAGGAAAACTATCTAAAACATGAACAACCTCACCAGTATTGTGTAAGCGAGACAGGAAATCTGGCACTTGATTTTCTCATCTAGGCCGATCTAAAACAGTGATATTGAATTCCTGCATTAATAGTAACCATCTGGTTATCCGACCATTAGTGATAGATTTATACATTAAATATCGTAAAGTTGAATGATCTGTGTGGACAAAAATTTCGTAGCCAGTAATGTAATGACGGAATTTGTTCGCAGCATGAACTACTGCCAACATCTCCTTTTCAGTGATTGTATAATTCAATTCTGCAGGTGTCATATTTTTACTGATAAAATAGATAGCATAAATCATGGTATGCTCTTTTTGTCCCAAAGAGGCCCCTATTGCAGTATTAGATGCATCAGTAGAAATATGAAAGGGCAATGTCCAATTTGGTCCCCTTAAAATGAGAGCAGTTGAGAGCTTCTCTTTAAGTGTCTAAAATGCAGATTAACAGTTAGTATCCCATTTGAAATGTACATCTTTCAAAGTAATTTAAACAATGGTAGAGCTATCTTACTAAATTTTGCAATAAATCTACGATAATAGCCTGCATACCCTAAAAAGCTTCTTACATCTGTTTGAGTTGTTGGTTCAGATAGATTTTCAATGATTTGAATTTTAGCAGGATCTAATTTTATTCCAGATGAAGAAATGTGATGTCCTAAAACTATCCCTTCAGTCATCATCATAAAACACTTTTCGTTACTAAGGGAAAGATTTGAGTCAACACACCTTTTTAAAATTTTCTCTAGGTTTGCTAAGGAATCCTCAAAGGCACTTCCATGCACAGAAAAATCGTCCATATAGACTTCAACACATTCATGAATTAGATCTGCAAAAATGGCCAAGACAGCTCTCTGAAAGGTAGCTGGGGCATTACATAAGCCAAAAGGTAAAACCTTGTAGGCATATGTGCCCCAGGGACATGTAAAGGTGGTTTTGTCCTGGTCCTCTTTTGCAATGCTAATTTGATTATATTCACTGAAACCATCTAGAAATGAAAAATATTCCTTTCCTGCTAAGGCATCTAACACTTGATCAATAAAGGGAAATGGAAAATAATCTTTTAATGTTTCCTTATTTAACTCCTTGTAATCTACACATATCCGCCATTTACCATTTTTTTTAGGAACAACAACCAAGGGAGAAACCCATTGGCTGTTAGAGATAAGGTAAATAAATCCTACTTTTAATAACTTCAGCAATTCTTTCTTGACTATCTCTTTTAGTATGGGGTTCATTATCTGTTGCGGTTGTCTGAGAGGTCTGATTTTATCATCTGTGTAAATGTGGTGAGTGCATGTTTCGTGATGAATGCCTGGCATGTTAGTGTATTCCCAAGAAAATGCATGGGAATGTTTATTCAGCAAGGTAATCAACTGTTCTTCCTGTGATGTAGTAAGATGTGCACTTATATTTAAATGTTTTCCTGGACTGATTTCAACTATTTTTCTTTGGACATCAGTGATTGAATGAACATTAAAAATATCATGAAGTGCCAATTCTAGAGAATGTACTATGCAATTTTCCTGAAAATTCTGTCCCAAGAGTTGATTTGCTATAGCATACTGCATGTCTCTTAATTCTTCAGAAATATCAGGTTCAGTAATGAAGTAATCTAGAAAATCTTCGTTGTTTTCTTCTTGAAAATCAAAGAACTGATTGATACTTAGGACAGGCTGAATCACTTCTTCTTCCAGTTCTTTGGTCTCATTAATCCATGATAACTGATCTAATGCGGAAGGTCATTGGGAAGAAGGATAAAGTTTAATTTGTTTTCTCTTTGTCCCATGTGAAATGAGCATACTTCCTGATCTACACCTTATGAAAGCATCAGCTGTTGCCAACTAGGGTCTGCCAAGAATCAATGGATTCCCTCCTAGATTAGACTTTGGTTGCAGCACTATAAAATCTACAAGATACTCCCAGGAGTCTAAAGAAACAATGATATCTTCTAAGATCCCTTCAGGTGTGATTTTAGACCTGTCAGCTAATTCCAAAATTGTAGTGGTTGGTCTGAGTTTTTTCAAGTGAAGGTATTCCATTGTCTCTAGTATCATGACATTAATGGCAGCACCTAGATCAATTAGTGTTTTTGGAATTGAAAAATTGTTAACAGTAATTGTGACCATTGGGATTCCAGGATCTACATACTTTTCAATAAAAACAGTGTTAGACATTAATCCTGCTAAATTGCCTACCACATGAATTTTTGATGGATCCTTCCTTCTTTTATTAAGACATAATTCCCTAACTGCTTTAGTATAGATTGGAATATCCTTTATAGCCTGTAGTAGGGGAATTTTGACACATACATTGGTTAACTCATTCAAAACATCAAAATCAGGTAGGGAGATTGAAAGTTTTTCTTTGACCAACCTTTCTGGAAAGGGAGGTATATAAGGTACTAATGATTTCCCTTTTTGACTGTGACTTTTCTATATTTAATTTTTTGGCATTTTTCTCATTTTCTGCTTATTCTTCTAAAATAACATGAGATTCTTTTTGTAAAGTTTTTCCAGATCTTAAGTTGATATTTTGAAGTGGGAGGATTGAGTAGGGGAGTGCCATTCCATCATCAACATTATACATGGGTTTATCCATTTTATTATTCGAATTTGGGATTGGCTGGGATGGTAATTGTGTTGGCTGAGGTGGGGGCTAATTGGATGGAAATTGAAGCTGTTGAGGTTTTTGGCCTAGTTGAGGAGCAAGATTAGGTTGTTGGAAAAATGGGGCTTGATTCTGCTGGTATTGGGGATATGCAGAAGGTTATTGATAGGGCTGTAAATAGGCCTGTTGATATGTCTGGTTACCATGAGTATACCCTCTCCAATTTGGAGTAGATTGGGCTAATTGAGGAGACCAAGTTTTCCAGGGCATGGGTGCACTCCATGAATTCTAAACAGGAGTTTGATAATTTGAATGAAACTGCTGCATAGGATCTTGAGACATACCTAAAAATCATGGCTGCCAAGGTCTTCATTGTCCCATAAAATAGAGAGACTCCATGCTTTGATTCTCCTCCATTCGAGTTGCCTGCAATTATTTCAATCTAGGGCAATCATCAGTTTTGTGATTTGAAGTACATAAGCCACAAATTTGAACAGTATTTAAAGGACATTATTTTAATGGGTGTTTCTTTCTACATTTAGGGTAGAAAATAGACAGGGCTTGATCTTGTTGATCTTGTTGTTCTTGTCTTTTCTTGGTCTTTGATGTTTTTACCTGGGTGCCTAAAGTACTCAATAGATCAGTCTTAAAATATTCTAACAGATTCCCAAGCTCAGCTCTGGATATGCCACTGATTGCAGATTTAGTTACTTTGGAAGTTATATCCCTTTTCCCATTTCTAGCCTTTCCTCTTGAATACTTCTGACATAAGTCTTGTATCTCATCAAAGGGTAAGTAGGAGATGTCATCTTTTCCCATAACATTCAAAATATCTAGATATTCTTCTCTTATTCCTTTTAAAAATATTGTCCAAATGATCTTAGGTGTCAAAGAATTGTATTTGGATTTTTGCAGGTTGTATGAGAATCTTTCTAGATACTCTTCCAAGCTTTCATCTTCCTGCTGAGACATTCTAAAAATGTCATCTTTTAAATCCTTTGATCTACAATATG
>LPNX011072282.1:22642-33644 GCA_001517045.1 Pseudotsuga menziesii
AATTTTCCTCATCTCATCCCAGCTAGTTATAGAATGATCTCCTAATCCCATGAACCATTTCAAGGCAGCTGCTTTAAGAGTAACAGGGAAAAGACGAATCTTGTGGGTGTCATCAGTATATCCATAAGTTTGACACAAGATATCAAACTCGAATAGGAAAGATCCGGATCTTCAGAAGTCATACCATAGAAATTTGGTAGGATGGATGGTGGGATATTTTTCATGTTTACCTCTTCCCCTAGGATGATGCTAGTGTCCAAGATGGGGAATTTAAGGGTAGCTTCTTGATCTTCTTATGCTCTTTCATCCCTTTCATGTCTCCTCTATTCTTCCCTATCATGTCTCCTCTCTTCTTCCCTTCTCTCTTGTCTTAGTTTATTTTCCATTTCTAATATTCTCTCATACTCCCTTCTCTGTTCTGCAGTTGGCCCTTTTGATGTTTCTTCCTCAGCCATTTTAAAAGTATCAACAATTGAAATGAATCCTTTTTTATTAGATAAAGAAGTTCCTGTTACTTCTATTTTTGGGGGGGTTTTTATAAATCTTCCTTTCTCGTCTCTTTTTCTTGACATAAAACTAAAATCTACTCTGTGTTTTTTTTTTTGATTTTTTTTTTATAAGATAACTAAAGTTCTTAAGTCTGCTTCTAAAATGCCTCCCCGACAACGATGCCAAATGTTGGTCTCCAATCCACTAGTGTAGATTAGACCTTGAGTTTATGTCAATTCGGAGTTTGTATAATTAGAGGCATATCCCAAATATAGAGACTCAAAGCTAGACCTAATTAGAAATCTAGTTTACCTATGAAACAAACCATTGAAAGCTAGAATGCTGTGACCTGAAATACAAAAACTCCCTTACAGAAGCAACTTCATTTGATATCTGAGTTAAATAGAAATTCTCATGTGAAATGTTCTGAGATAAAAGATAAAAATTATTAAACCTAACCCTAAAATATAGATCACGATACTCTGCCTATTATCTCAATATTGAAAGCAATTAAACATTAATTTCCCTTACAGGAAGACATTCACAATGTATAACTGTCCTCAATAATTCATCATTGAATAAGCAATGTACAACGATTTGATATTGAATAAGTAGTCTGAACCATTCCTACAACATTTGAATGATTAAATAACAGTGTTTGTAACCTTTTTCAAACAATCCAACTCGTTCTGCAATGTATAAGTAGTTAAAGTGAAGAAATCGAATTCTACAGGAAATAAAACATACCACTGGCAATGATATAAAAAAATATGTGCAGACTTGGAAAAGGGGGCCCTCCAATGCCTTGTTTACACACGCAGAGAGAAAATCATAGAGCTCTAAACTTCTATTGTATTCACCATATTGAATTGAGCATACACATTAATCAAATCCACGGTCTTGATTCCAGAATGATATGTTTATAATCCGGCAGGGTCTTTTTCATATGTAAAATCAAATACTTATACAATATTTTAAGAAACTAGAAATTCTACAAATATGGAAGACTAATAATGACATGCAACCATCGAGATCCTCCATCAAATCCATCAAAATAGACAAAATCGAAATTGTCCTGCTTTTATGCTAAGTGGTAGCACAGGTGGTCATCTTTGACCGGAATTGACTTGACACCTATGAGAACCATATCATCTGTTCATTGGAAGTTTAACCATCCTTGGACATCGAAGATCTTTCTCCCATCTCTCAGTTTACGCCTAGCTGGCCTGCAAGTATCCAACCTAGGAGAAATTACAGGAAGTTAGCACATCCTGTAATTTAAAAAAAAACCTTAATTTAAATTCCTTAAAAATCTCATAATTCAATTTGCTAAGAAGCAACAACATTTATACCTTTGACCAAAGTTTTGTGAATGAAAATGAAGGTTTTATGGATTAGTATGAAGGTTTATGGAGGAAACTAGAAGGTATTTAGATGACAAAAATAGGTCAAAATGGTGCCCAACAGTTACCTTGGTTGAAAACCGACATATTGAATCCATTGAAATTGATGGTTTTACAATTTGAGTTACACTTTCTGTTCTATTTCCAATTTCAACTCGCCCCTTGGGGAAATTCATGGACAATTTTTTAATTTGCTCCGTGGGCACAAAATACAAAATGGGAAGCGTATATAGGTTTCGTCATCTCCCATAGATGTGTGTGGACATTATGGGAATGGTCATGGTACCCAAAGTCTCCCAAGATATTTCAATTTAAAATTGACCCCCTTATGCAAAATCGGCATGGGCCAATAACAAAAGGCTTTACACTTTCTCACCATCCTACTATACTTTGTATCCATGTTTGGTGTATCCCTACCAAAACTCACTTGCAATAGGTGACATAACTCATTTATATTGAGTTGTTCGAATCCTATATCCCCAACAGGGATTCACTACGTGTTCCTAAGAGGGTTTAGGATGCAAGTTGAACTAATCATATAATGATGAACATGTCTTAGATTGAAGAACCATCGACTCCATTGGATTCATTATATTGAAACAATGCTAGGTGTTCCTCTCCCTTGTGGGTCAATGACTCAAAAATTATCTTGTTTCATATTCCATATACTAAGGTTTTGGTCAGTAAGAGGCAATTCAATTTTTGCACTAAGGGTTCAACTTGGGAAATACATCGACCAAGATATTGTGGGTAGAGTACCCATATGGCCCCTATCGAAACACACCTGCAAGACCTGAAAGAAATAAGTTATGATTCCTTGTTCCAATCCTATGGCCCTGGATCAGATTCACCATGTGTCCCTTGAAGGATTTAGGTTGGAAGTTGAAATTGTCCATAGAATGATGTACATGGGTCATACAGGAAAACTGTCAAATTTGATGGATTAGGACATCAAAATAGTGTTAGGGATGCCTCTCCCCCATGGGTGCATGGTATGAAACTTGTCTTATTCAACAAAACCATAAACTAGGGTTTTGGTCAGTAAGAGGCAATGCAATTTCTCCACTAAAGGGTCAAATTGGGAATTATCTTGATTGAAATATCATGGGTACCATTACCATGTGGGCCTTACCAAAACACACCTCTAGGATTTTATAGAACTCAGTTCTATTGCCGGGCTCAAATAATATGACTGTAGCAGGGATTCACCATGTGTCCCTTAAGGTATTTAGGACACAAGTTGAAACTGGCCATAAAATGATGTCCATGGATCTAATAATTGAATTGTAAACTTCATTGGATTCTAGAGATAAAAATAGTTTTATGTGTGCCTCTCTCCCATGGGTTCATGGATTGGAACATTTGTTGTTTGATGATTCCATAAACTAGGGTTTTGGTCAGTAAGAGGAAATGCAATTTATGCACTAAGGGGTCAAATTGGGAAATACCTCGATTATGAGCTTGTGGCTAGCATTCCCATGCGGTCCATACCCATTCACACTTGTAAGAACTGAAAGAAATCAGTTCTACATCCTAGTTCAAATTCTATCCCCCTTGGCTTTGATTCACTATGCCAGCGAAAGGCTTAAGGTTGTGTGTTGAAATTAACCATAGAATGATGAATGTGTCTCATATCAATAATCCATTAACTCCATTGGAATAATAACATAAAAATAATGCTAGGGTTACTTTTGTCCACGGGGTCCACAACTTAGAGATCATATTTTTTAATGATTTTGGAAACTAGGGTTTCTCTTAGTAAGAGGCAATGAAATTTTTTCACAAAGTGGTCAACCATGGGAATTCCTCGACTATGAACTTGTAGATAGAATTGTCAACAATTTAAAGTGTATTATTCTATGCAATTTATTAGGTTCCTTATAAGTATGATCTTTAAAACCAGCATCACAAACAATAAAAACATCTATCCTAACCTATAAACCTCGTGAATCCAAAAGAACCAAGGTTTTGTCACTTTATGAGATCCAATATGCAATTGGATTGTGGTCAAGAACATTGTAAATGTGAATTGTTGTCAAGAAAATTCGACAAATGAAAGAATTTTTTCATGCATGTTTTTTCTCCACATAGTGAGGGGTTCATAATCCTCTTATAACAAATTTTCCTTAGTAGTTGCATTCACCTTCATAATCATATGACTCACCTTCTCAACATCATTTAATTTATCATCTTCACTGGACATTTATATTGCACTAAACCACTTGTCAAGTACCTTATCCTCAATAATGTACGATAATGTACTATAATGGTGATGGTGACAATGTGAATGGTGGATACAATGGTGAAAATGGGCACAGGAATGAGGATGGTGATGGTGACAATGAGACAATTTGAGAATGAGCATGAGGATGGTGAAAATGAGACAATTTGACAATGAGGATGAGGATGGTGACGATGAGAATGAGGATGATGATGGATGATGGATGAAAATATTACGGTGTACTTATATGAGAGAAAAAACAAAGACAAGAAATCCATGATGAATCTTGTGCAATTTATCAAGTTGTTTATGAATATGAAGAATTGAACCATATTATAAACAAATGTTATCATGCTTGGAAAGTAGTGATAGTGACAACGATGATGGTGATGGTGACAGTTTGCATGGTGATGGTGAAAATGGGCATGGTGATGATGAAGCATGACGGTGATGGAGAAAATGAGCAATGGGATGGTGATGGTGACAATTTGGATGATGACAATGATGGTGAAAATGGGCACGAGGATGGGGATGGTGATGGTGACAATTAGACAATGAGGATGGTGATGGTGACAATGACCATGAGGATTACGGTGTATTCCAAATTAAGGATGAATATGGTGATGGTGACAACATGATCATGAGGATGATGAGGCGTGATGGTTATGGTGATGGTGAAAATTGGTATGGTGATGATCATGGTGACAATGAGAATAAGGCTGGTGACGATGAAAATGAATATGATGGTGGATGGAAGATGATGGATGTGGATGGTGTTGGTGACAACATGAGCATGAGGATGATGAGGAATGATGGTTATGGTGACAATGGGCATGGTGATGATGAAGCATGATGGTGATGCTAACAATTAGCATGGGGATGGTGGTGATGATGATGATGAGCATGATGGAAATGATGGTGAAAATCAGAATGAGGATGGGGATGGTGACGATGAAATCGAAAAAGGAAGATGGTGATGGTGACAATGAGCATTAGGACTATGGTGTATGATAGATGATGGATGAGGATGGTTATGGTGAAAAAATGAGCATGAGGATGATGAGGCATGATGTTGATGATGACAATGGGCATGGTGATAGTGAAAATGGACATGGTGATGATGAAGCATGATGGTGATGGTCATAATGAGCATGGTGATGGTGATGGTAACAATGACCGTGATGGAAATGATGGTGAAAATGGGCATAAGGATGGGTATGGTGATGGTGACAATGAGACAATGAGGATGGTGATCGTGACAATGAGCACAAGGATGATGGTGGATGAGAGATGATGGATGGGGATGGTGATGCTGACAACATGAGCATGAGGATGATGATGCATGATGGTGATGGTGACAATGAGCATGGTGATGATGAATCATGATGGTTACGGTGACAATGTTCATGGGGAGGATGATGGTAAAAATGAGCATGATGGCGAGGATGGTGATAATGGGAATGAGGATGAGTATGGTTATGGTGAAAAAAACATATTGAGCATGTTGATGATGGTAGATTATAG
Source organism: Pseudotsuga menziesii (assembly GCA_001517045.1). NCBI lineage: Eukaryota > Viridiplantae > Streptophyta > Pinopsida > Pinales > Pinaceae > Pseudotsuga > Pseudotsuga menziesii. The sequence continues at coordinate 28,280 of LPNX011072282.1, forward strand.
ATGATGGATGAGGATTATGATGATGACAACATGAGAAATAATATGATGGTGACAACATGATAACTGAGATATCCATGGAATCATCCAAGCTATCAAGTGATGGAAACATTACATATAGAAACATTTTTTTGCCACACATATATGATCAAAATTAATACTTTTGTGAACATGTTAAGAGAAAATATGAAATAAATTATATCATGCAAGTTATAATGCAATACTACAACTTTATAATACTAAAATAGTTACCTCAATGTGACTTTTTGCCATCGCATATGAGACATTAACTGAGCATATCATTCAAGTAGGCCTTTCAAATCCTCTATGTTGCTAATTGTATCCATCAATATCTCATGCTACACATGAGGTAGGAAGTAGAGTACCATCTTCAATACGTTTCTACACATTATTTGTATTTGGATGTTTGGTTCTACACATTTTTTATATTTGGTTGTTTGAACCCAATATATAATCTAATATACATATCCACTGATATTTCTTGACTTTCCATCTATTGTAAGATATTCAACTTGAATAACCATCGATCCAATCATAAATTAAATGTCTTCACTATCAGTTACTGATGCGTTGAGGGTTTTCATTCATTGGATGCATCGTTCCAACCAATCATTTGTGCCCCATTCATTTCCTTTTAGGGAAACAACTACATAGATGTGTCTTACAAAAACGCATTGTACAGTCGAATGCAAATACATAGATGTTTGATAACATGGTTAAATACAAAAGTAAGAAGGGATTTGCGATACTCTTACAGAAATATCTACCTAGATGTATAAGATCAGATATATGATCATAGTTGACTAAAGTAAATTATTGACCCTCCTCTAACTGGATTGGTTCAACAACTCCACATGGGTCTAATACAAGTGATACATGATCCCATTCATCAAACAACCCATTGATTCACAACCATCCCATTTTACAATGCTACAAGGGCCACAAAAACAAGCAAGTTTCTGCGTCCATATTTCAAACAAAGGTTTTTTTAAGCTTCAAACGGCATGAAATACACATGTTCCTTGTACTGTGTTGCATCTATATGAACGTAATTGATATATATCGATAACTTGCCAAAAAAAATTTCCACATGTCCTATCCCTCTTGATGTACATTGCTCATTTGTTTGATGTGACATTATTGCAGAGAACCATTGAACTATGGATTCTGCATATCATATATAAGGTTTCATAAAGCTCATCTCATCCCTTCATAGGGAAGTTTTGATGCATGCACTAGCTCCATCCTGCTCACCTATCCCATTCTTGGTCTCAAAATAATTTCAAATATTTAACACATCAGATGTTTTGTGCAAAATACTCAACCATTGGAATACAAGAGAATTTTTTAACTATACTGCACAACCATCTAACCATATATAATATTGATCCATATGTATATCTCTCCGGATTCAACTAATCATAGAAAATTTGAAATCAATGTTGCACATAATGTAGGTCATGGAACTTATCATTACGGATATAGAAATTTGTCTCTTTCACTATTATCCTCTTATAGTTTCCGCTCTTTTGCTCATGCCTATATGTGATGTGTACCATTATGCTAAACTGGTCTGAATGGTAATATTGACGTTGAATCTAATGTACTTGGTGCCACAAAAATAAGGGCATTATTACAATGTGATCGTTAAAAGATATATATTTAGAATTTTAGTGTACAATAAAAAAGTATGAAATCTTTACTTACCCATGAATTCACCAATGTAATTTTTTTACTTTCCTTGGCACTATCTAATTGATACGTTAAAGATTTGAATCTTTGCATGTATACTATCATCCTTGCAAATTCGTGATCCTCACTTTCATGAATGCAACAAATCAATGATGAAAATCCATTGCACCTTGAACATGTCCCATACAGACATGATTTTTTTGTAATATATTTGTCCTTTGGCCCTTGGACACATGATGCTATGGATACATTCTCTCAATGCATTTAGTGGTAGTAGGAAGAACATTCCTACACAACTTTAGTATGTAAATAACAAAGGATATGTTTATATGTGTCATAATAATATTCAAATTCTACATGGTGTCTACAACAACATGTGTTGTAGTTGGTGCTTATTCTAACGTACCAGGGTTTTCATTACTCAAAGGACCTTTGGTCCAAGTTCAATTTTGTGTGCTCGGTATTGAATCCCTCATAGAGTTCAATTTTTACTATCAAGGAAGTTCTCAATAATGGTTTCATGTTCATTAGTACATTTTCTCAACTTTAGCACATCTCTTTGATTGGATGAAGGTCTAGTATTTTCATGGAAAAATGTTTGTACTAGTTCTTTCACAAAATCAATTAGATTCCTGTATGAACGAGTAAACCTACTGAAGAAGGCCCAAAAATCTTGTTGTTCTATTGTGTCAAGTTTTTATCTAATAGAAAAATACTTTTGAAGAGTATTTATATCTATTTTAAAGATATGAGATGTTTGTGACAACAGGTGATGATGCATTGTGTATTAGTTTATAATTGATTATGATAATACATGATGGGAATCAGGATGTATTAAGATATTTTGTACAAGACATATGTTTAATCAAATTAAATTTGTCTTGAATATTTCTAACAACATGAGTACTAGCCTCCGAAATTTTAAACTATATTTATGTCTAAAATTCTCCTGGCATTAGCTGAACATTGCAATTTTAACAAAGACAAGAATAAATGACATTCAGATGCATCACTCTTGGATTCAAAAAATTCCTTTATGATTTTTGTACATTGAAAATCAATAGTTCATTTAGGTAAATTACCTTCAAGGCTTTCCAGGGAACTTTCATTCACATGAATAAGTCCAGGAGTTCTTCGTTGTGCACTAGATAAATTAGGTAAGATAGGTGGAAAAGAAGTATGAGTCCCATAACTATGTTGTTGTGGCTATTCCTTCACACATTGGTACAAAATGGGAGTGCGTTCAACATGTGTGTGGTATTCTTGGGGAGATTGCAAACAACTCATTTCACATACTCAACATCTACTAATATTTGAATGTCTTGAAGATATTGATCATTCCTTATTGATATATTAATTATTCGAGGCTGACTTGAGCATGCAAATTGAGTGGGATCCGTTGGGCACATTCACTTCACCCGTGGTGTTGAAGTAGAGGTCATTGTGTCATGCAATGTGCTAGTATTTGAGGGAGTGAAAACTGGATGTATATGTTTTATATTCCCAAACCTAGCCTTTTCTCTTAGATCATGGACCTTTTCAAGGGGAATATCCTTCCTTTTGGACTTTTTTTCTCTATTATGTTTGCTTCCCATCTCCAAAAGGTTCTTTAAAAAAAAGATTACTACCCCTGAAAAAAAAGAAATAACAAATAAGAGATTATTTTTCAAGTATGAAACAGGGATCATTCTGGATATACTTGCCAAAGTAACTGGGGAATGACCCACTTATTATAGAAACAATCTAATCATGACACAATGAGAATATAGAAATAATATAATCATGAAAAAATCACATAAGATAAAGCCTACTTATCTCAAAATTAAATGGCCCTCTTTAGATAGTGAAATTCATGCCAATGGCCTCAATTTCAAGTGAAAATTAGATTCATTTGGTTAAGGAGTTCATACAAACTCATAGAATATTTCCATAATGGGTGAGCTTATGGTATTAAGGAAATGGATGTCAGCTATGAAATTCATGATCATAATTCATCCTCACAATTGGATGCTTTATTCCATCAAGGAAAATGATTTGGAATATGAAATTCAAGCTTATAATCCATGTCCACAATGGGATTCCTTATTCCATCAAGGAAATCAAATTGGGATAAGAAATGCAAACCCAAAAATCATGCCCACAATGGGAAATTATTTTTCCTTAATCAAAATCATTTTAACCAAGAAGAACAAACCTTGTAATGGTTTCCCAAAAGAGAAAATTATATCAAATTAAACCTATAATTCACTAGTCATCCTCAGAAGACAATTTATTTTCACTTAAACTCGTTTTAGGTGCCATTTTTCCTCCTCCCCGAGGGTAATTATTGGCATAGGTATCTGTAAAAAAGGGGTTTGAATTAGTCAACTATGGGCCCCTTTTTATGTGATCAACTAGTTCTCAACATAGAAGGGTCCTCTAGTTCAACTGGTTTGGTGGGGTCCTTCTCAAAATAGACCCATTGGTCAAATTGATGGAATCTATCCATGAAAGGGCCAAGGATTTAATAGTTTGTATGTTAACCTATCAAATATACATGTTATGTGAACTAGTATTACATACATATGTTAAATTAACATACGTAACATATAACATGTTTATATAAATTTTAATTTTTTTTTAGGGAAAAAAGGCTTTAAATGAGGGATTGAGTGGAGAAGTATAGGCCATGAATAAGGAACTAAACCATGGTATATGATTTAGAAGGAAACGTTTTTGCAATAAGAGCATTATGTGCCCCGTGCTAAGGACTTGACCAACATGGTTGCTTCATGTGACAAAAATCATGATTTGGATACGAAACTATGGATTTATGCCATAATCCATGATTGTTGGGCTCAACAAACATAGATTTCTAAGGTCCAAGCTTGTTTTTATGATAGTTTGATTTCAATTCAAGGATTATCTACGTGAAAATGTTTGGTCCATGATTGTTTCATTTCATTTTCTCTACATTGAGATATACATATTTCATGAAAATTAAAATATTTGTGAGACAAATGGAGGTATTTGATGTTTGTATTGAATTTTCAAATGTATTGAAATTTGCATATTTGTGAATGAACAATAAAATACAACACATGTAGAAGAAATGTCATCATACCTTTCTAATTGCTCCTTCCTTACAATGCAAAATGAATGTTTCAATGCGTCCTATAGGTTTGAGAATGTTCCAATATTCTAAAAAGAGGTCTAAGAATTGTCCAATGTAGTTATTGTGTCCAAGAGGCATAATAATGTTCCAATATTCCAAAGAGAGTTTTCCAATATTTGTCTTGTAACATGAAAATATGAAAAATAACGTGAATAGAGATGCATGCATGAAAATAGGAAGCACTGGTGCACAAGAAACACGTTCAATTACAAGAACATGCACACGCTACTAGCGCATGCATGTTCCTCTACAACTTTTACAACATTTATTGTCAAAAATTCACATCATTGAATACATGGAGGGGAAGAGTAGAAGGTGCTTAAAAAATGTGTGTACATTATTAGTTTGTGCATGCTACTTAACCCCTTTTTTCCACTCTACACCTCTCCAATGAATTAATGTTGTGAACATGGGTGAGAGAGGGGTCAAGGGATAGGGGTAGGGAGCAATAGAGGGAGAGAGAGAGAGGGGGGTGTTTAGGGGTAGAGGTGTAGGATGGGG
>LPNX011072291.1:0-13803 GCA_001517045.1 Pseudotsuga menziesii
TTTTAATGTCATGATTCATAAATGGATTTGTTTTTAAACTCCAAATATGTTTTTGAATTTTTAAAAATTTTAAAAAATATTATTATATTTTTGTACGTGACGTATCCTCGTCGTATCCGGATCCTGGGTTTTCAAAAAACTGGTGGATCCGTATCCGAATCCATATCTGTATCCGAATCCGTATCCGAATCCTGGTAACTTAGGGTTATGGCAAGTTCAAGAGACTTTGGTTTATTTTAAGAGACAATCAGATTGTAAATATGAAACCACGTGATAGTAAAACAATGATTAAAATGCTAATAATGAACTAATCTAGCAATTAGTGATCTAAGAACAAAAAATGAAACTAACTAACAACTCAACCAAGCAAAGAAGACTACAAGGCTTCCCCAAATGGGGGAAGTGAAAACACAAAGTGTGGGAGGCCTTATCCCACTTAGCATTTTTATTAATCAAGTACAATATTGAGGATTTTCAACCTTTTGGGAACTGAAAGTAAGCAAAAACTTGGAACAAGAAGTCCTATGACTTCTTTTACAATAAGGAGAGTGAGAAGCTTTAGATCTTCTTGTTTAACACCATCTTCATTGGGTTTTGGATCTGTTATCACTCCAGGAAACTCCTCTAGGTTGTAGCTCGAGGATGCCTGGTAACTTACAATGTTTTTAGGGTTTTTTGATATGGATCAAGTCAGTTGACCTATATAACCTTTCCACTCTCAAGACATGCATAAAACTCACTCATTTACAAGGCTTTTAGTTACGATTGCTCAGAAGTTGACAATAAGGTGCAAGGATGAAGAACTCATCATGCTGGCAGACTTACATACAAAACATATGCATATAAATGGCTAAATCATGATAAGGATGGCACTTATAAATCAAATTGCACTAACAAACCAATAGGATGACAGCTATCAGCTATTAATCAATCTGAAAATGACCAAAATACACATTCAGGCATAAGTACAGTAAAGAAAGAGATGATGGCTGAATAGATCATAACAAAAGAGCTTATATTCATGAAGAGTAAAAATGAGAAGCTGAAAGCATTATAGGCTTATAAATCCCCGAAGTTGAACCTTTATTATAAAATCAATCTTAGGCTTTATAGCCTTTTTACAAAAAGTACAGATCCTGAAACTTGGATCTGTTTTGACAAAAATACTCAAAAGTGACAGTTTTTCCAAATTAGGGTTTGAAACCCTACCTAACTACTTGTCTAACTACAATGAAGATTTAGTTTACTGACTGAATATTAAAACAACTGCAGTATTTGCTGATGATCACTGCTGCTGGTCCATTGTTAGTTAACCCACTGATTTCTCCTTGACAGCTAGGGTTGATGACTTTATGGCGTTGTTTTGTCATAATAGATCTAAACAGACCCTTTTTTATACTTCTGTCAACACCTTTTATCTTTAACTTACGTCCCTGAGCCATCTGCAGTCGCCAAAAAACGATCTTGTGTGCCCAAAACTTGCCTTTACGCCTCTGTCCACTTTCGGTGGTTAAGTGGCCAGTCTATCAAACTCGTTAGCTGCCGAAAGTGGCGCTTTCGGTGGCTAATGGACTGTTCCATCGTCCACCTGAGCCACTGAAAGCCCTGTTTTACCAAAATTATTAGGTTTTTATCAAAAATGTCTTCTCGGACCTGTTGGCTCAGCTTTTCTCTTCTGCAGGCTTCGTGCTGGGGGTATTAACAGCGCCTTGGCTGGTTTCAGGAGGTTGGAAACTGATGGCTGCTTCAGCTAGGGTTGATAAGGCAAGGTGGTTGCTAGGGTTTGCTTTGGCTTCTTTCAGCTGCAGCCTTTGGAGCCTCACCATCCTGAGTAGTCTGGTATTGTCCTTCAGGTATCTTGTGTTCAGCCTTTTCAAGAAAATATATCTTTCTCTCTGCGCCAAGTAGGATTTGTGCAGTAGCTTGTTTCTCTTAGTCAAGGTCTCATTGTTTCTCTTCAGTTCTCTTTCCAAGGCCTCCATTTCATAAACCTGCCTTAGTAGCTGATTGATCTTTTGGCTTCTAGGTTTGTTGGAGGAAGGCCTTTCTGCCGGTGCCTCTTGTTCCTGTGGTGTGGGGGACGGCAATGCTTCAGTCAATGGAACAATTTGCAAAGCTAGGGTTGCATCCTCTCCTTGTTCTTCCTCAGAATCTGAATAGGGTAGGTTTAAGACATTCTCCTGGTGTGCTTCTGCCTCCTAACCTTTCTCACTAAAGTCCAAATTCCTTTTTGCCTTCTTGGTCTTAGAGGAGGAGGGAGGTTGTTCTGTTGCTGCAACTGGGGAAATGGCCCTCCTCCTTCTTCTCCCACTCCTTGGAGTGTTGGATTTCTTGGTAGGAGACTTCCCTTTCTCCTCTAGCTGAAAGCATGTCTCAAAGCCATTCCAGAACAGAAAATAAGGCCAAGCAATGTTTCTTCTCTTCAACAACTCCTGGACCAATAGCTGGATAAGACCATGGTGGCACAGCCTGCCAGCAATCTTGGATGGCTGGGCTTTCACTTGATGTGCCATCTTCCCTAGACTCCTGTGTAAATAAAAGGGCAGATTAAGAGGGTTTTTACCTGTGAAGTGGTTCATGAGTTTGAAATGATAGATCATTGCTCTATTGTATCTCCCTTCACAGGCTAAATAGACCACAATGGCCTTTAGCAGCTGTTGCCAGTTCTCTTCCAGCCATGATGATGGCACACTCTTCTTCCATGTTATTCCCCTATGCTCAGGCTTGAGATATGATCTGAATTCCACATCTTTGGGTATGGTGGTCTTGAACCACTTCTCTCCTGTGCAAGGGAGTTCAGTCACCTCTAATATTAGCGCTTCATCTATGAGAAATTCCTCCCTTCCTATGACTGCTTTTGAACCATCAAATGACAGGGCAAAAGCTTCAACCACCTGCTGATGGAAACCCTATATTTTTTCACAGAATTTGTAGCAGCCTACCTCCTGGAACAGTCTGCAAACCTCTGGATGGGCCTCTAAATAACTGACATCACCTAAATCCTGCCTGAGAGTCGGTCCACTCTTCTTCATCCTGATGGGTGTATCTCTTGGGTACCTGCAAAACAGCTTTTAAACTTTGTATACAGTGGCTTCAGCAAGATGCTCCTTCAGAGCTCGTTTTTCTGGTGAGAACAATGCTAATTTTGACAATGAAATACGATGGAGTCCCAAGGCACTGATTATGAGGGTTTTCTGTCTTTTATGGAAGCTGAGGTCACCAAAATGATGACAGCAGCTCGATCCTTGAGATCTCTTTTCCCATATCACCATAACCTGCTTCAGCCAGAGCATTCGATGGCTATTTGATGATCTTTGGGACAGGTGGAGGAAAACTAGAGGTTGGCAGTCAGATCAGTTTGTGCTATTTGCATAACGACCCTTTTCACTCATTTCCCACGCAGTCACACGGCTCCAGATCTTTTCGGTGGGAAATCATGCTCTAAAATGATCTTTTGTCTTGCTGATGGGGTTGGATGTGACAGTTCCCAACCGTTTCCTTATTTTGGCCTTTCGATGGTTTAAGATCCTCCGGGATTTTGTCAATTAGCCACCGAAAAGCTGGCTTTTGGCAGCTAACTAAACGTTATCTTTCTTGCTTAAGCCACCGGAACCTTTACCCGTCGTCGTGGTGAATTTCTGCTTTCGGTAGATAGCAACTTTGTCAAAAACCTTTATTAACTGCCGAAAACCTGTTCTTTCGGTGGTCAACACAAATGCCATAGCTTTCGCCTAAACCGCCGAAAGGGTTTTTCACCCGATATTTATCTTCCAGCTTTCAGTGGTTAGCATATGTGTTGCACCCTTTTCTAATCTGCCGAAAACGACCCTTTTCGGTGGCTAATGAGTTTTCTGAGCCTCCCCTAAGCCACCGAATGTACCTTTCACGACGCTACTTGCCACTCGCTTTCGACAGTTTAAACCCTTTTTATCTCTCTCTCTAGTCTGCCGAAAACACCCCTTTTCAATGGCTAATGAGTTTTCTATAGTCTCGCCTAAGCCACCGAAAGTGTTACTTTGACCCTGCTTGCTCAGACCGCTTTCGGTGGTTCACCTTTGGCCCACGTTCAACTATTTAGCCGCCGAAACAAAGCTTTTCGGTGGCTAATGAGCTATGATAGTCCTCGCCTAAGCCACCGAAAGCTACAACTTGTAAAATTTTCATCCAAATCAAAAACAAAGGCTTTCAAACTATCAGTGATATTCATATCCTTCATTGCATGAGTTAAATTCTTCATACTATCAAAATAAATTATTTTGGGAGATAACAGGATCTTCCTTATGGTTTCTTGATGTGTTTCTCTTCTTCTTTGGGTAATCTCCAAGTGTTTTAGGTTCAAATCTCTCTTTGCTTCACCTTTGCACTTTATTTTCGTGGGGTAAGTATTCAAGTTACTTTGATACTGAAATGTGGAATATATAATAAATTAATCAAAGCATGTTGTTCTGCATGAATGAAACTAATCTAAAGCGAACAGAAATAAGACAATGCGAAAAATAACAAAAAAGGCGTGAATCCCCCCACGGGGGATGGAGAATGGGCTCGAAAGAGCCTATTTGGAGAAAAAATTTATTATTTGTTGTTACAATATCAATAAAATGCTCTGAATCCTCTTGGTTCTTATATAGGATGAAACCAAGATCTTACAACTTTCCCAAAATTTAAAATTTACAGTCAAAGGGTAGCCCCCTGGGGGGGATTTGAACGATCCCAAAGCCACTTTCGAACAGCAGTGTCTCTTCTTTTTGTTATGCCTACTAAAATATAGCGAGCATGTTAGAATGAAATATGCCCAAAAGCACTTTGAAAGTACCTTTGGGTCAGCCTACTTTAGACCAAACAAAACTGAGTTAAAACTAGCTAAAACAGTGAAAAAGGAACCAAGGAAAGCAAGTTTTCCTTGGGATCTTGGCTTGTTGTTTGGGCAGCCAATGAGATATGCACTGATTGCTGGATTTAATATTTTTTAAACAGAAACAGAAATCTAACGCATGCAACCTATGGATTTTCTTTAAATTCCCATGCAAAACGGACGATTTCCCTGAACTAGATCTAAAATGCTTAATGAGACCTTTTAGAAATGAGATCTAGATTGAGAGCTTTGAAATAATAGATCTATGTAAGTTTTACTTTAATATGACATATCTAAATGATAACAAAGCTTGTAACCAAAGTAACCAGGTAAGATTTGGATTTTTTTAAGGAGGAAGAGAGAGAAAGAGCGCTGGAAGCCTTGAAGATCAACCGTGGAGCTTTCCGGTGGAATGTCGAGGGACTATGCCTTTGAGAAAGTTTTGGAGAAAGTGAGGAAGCAAGCTAAATCAGCACCCTCTCCAAGCTAGTAACCTACAACTGAATCCAAAGACTTGCCAAAATGCTTGTGAGATCCGATTAATACATAAACAGAGATTTCAGAATAGCATGCATATAAACTTATAAAACATGTTGAATCTAGATCTCTAAACATGTATCAAAAGGAAAGAGATGGCCAATAAGCTAGTAACCTACAACTGAATCCAAAGACTTGCCAAAATGCTTGTGAGATCCGATTAATACATAAACAGAGATTTCAGAATAGCATGCATATAAACTTATAAAACATGTTGAATCTAGATCTCTAAACATGTATCAAAAGGAAAGAGATGGCCAATAAACTTATTAACAAACTCTTTTCCTATCAAGATCATAATAAACTTATTAACAAACTCCTTTCCTATCAAGATCATAATAAACTTATTATCAATCTTTAGCAATGGATCTACAAACAATCAACAAATTATGAACATAGATACAAATTGCCTCAATAAAACATGGCAATGCTCATCCACACATACAATAACATGACACCGTCTTGCCTCCAAAGCTTCTCTTTATTTCAAATGAACAATAACAACAATACAATAGCAACAGCACTTCAATCCCAGTTCTAACTAGCTTGGAAAAGGTAATCTGTGTTTTATTTATAGCAAAAACAGGAGATCTAGCCCAGGGGGGGCGCAAATCTCAAGGAGAGAGAGAGAATGCAGCTGCATGTGGAGTGAATCTGGGCCTGATCTGTGTCTAACTAAGCCTGATCTGAGTCTCACTGAGTGCAACTATCAATCAGAGAGCTGATTTGTCTGACACCTCAACCTGCTGACTGAAGCATCCACCAAAACTCAACCAGAGAGGCCCACACGTGTGGAGGAGAGAGGGAGGGCGCAATTCCCGAGATTGCATGCAATAATGCACTCCCAGTTCAGCCCAGATCACCTCCTTCAATCAAGGAATGGTCAGATCCAGTCAATCCCAAGCTAATGAGACTGATTTCAATCAAATCGGAGCAAATCCCAATGATTTAGGATTTGAGGTTTTCTCCATTATTTAATTAATTCATCAATTATATAATCAATATTTGATTTTTAGGGATTTTTGACCTGAGTGATGGACAAATCACTCAAAACTTAGAAAAAGTGGGTCTATGGGTTTACGTGGCGCTCTGAGCTTGAAAATGAGCACCCCCATGACTGAAACTGATTTACGAGCCCACTTTTATTACAAAACCAATTTTTCCAATTAAACTATTAAAAAATAGCCTAAGTTTTGTGGAAAAAATAAAATTACAAAAACTTAAAAAATTAAAAAAATTAAAAACCCAGGGGGACTTGGACATGTTCATATGACTCGACCATAAAGCCTAGCATGTTTATACATTGACACATAGACTCTAATAACCTCAATAGGCCTAAATGCCAAGCCGACGACCCCAACTTTGGAGGTATTGAATGAAAAACTCAGAAATTATCAGTCGTTTATTCAACAACCAATAATAACCAAGGAAAAAAACACCCTGGGCTGATCGGATTGACAAATAAAGTCTAAGAGACCGAGTCTTTTGCAGACACTATCATGCTAGAACATCTTATTACAACTCCCCCATGGGGTATAAACATGTGATATAGTACAACAAGAACCTCCCAAAAGCACTTCTGAAGGTCTTCTGAAGTCCGAACAAATCATCTTTGCCCGGTTCACCAGGCTCACTTGATAAAAACCACTAAGTACAACTTAGGTGGTAACATTCCTCTTAGTCATCTTTTTAAGAATGCAAGGCCCTCAGGGTGGTTCCTCAATGACTCCATTGCCCAAATTTGTGATTAGGCACAACTCTCTTTTTCTCAAAGTTTTTCTTAACCATCCAAACACAAAGAAAATTACTCCTTATTTCGTGTGGGCATTAATCTATATTTTTTCAAGGAAATTCTAAGTAGAGATGTATTTGCTTGCATAGATCTCGTTGATAAACAGTTGAATATCTTAAGGATAGATATAGGAAAAGCATTGCATGTTCGTGCATGTCATCGAAAGATACATGCATGTTCGAGCATGTCAAAAATAATCACATGCACACATAGATTTCTTACTTTTCACCTTGCACATTGGTGCATGTTGTTACATGTCATCAAAAGTCGCCCAAAAAGCATTTAATTGGCACTTTTGATCACTTTTAGCTTGCTGTCCACTCTTGTGACAGCCATAAATTTGTATGTTACGGACACTTACATCCACCCAGATTCGCCATACTAGCCCCCCTAACAATTGGTCTTAGTTGCATTCTGACTTTGCAAGTAAAAGCATTCATCTGAAGCAACGAAGGGGCAATTTTTTCCACATTTTCTACCGCTGTCCCAAACTCTCCTCAAACGCAGCAGTATAATCCACATTGTAAAAATTTGACTACTGGCCATAAGGACCAGCAGTAATCATCTAAGGCAACCTCAAAAGGGACTAGCAGCTCAGTCAATTAGTGATTTTTATCAGTAAGTTTCTCACTGCCCCATTTTCTTTCCATGTTGATTTTGCATCTGTCCATTGCATACAAGCATCTATTCACCTGTTAACTTAGGCATCCTGTTAGTTTAGTTTCATTTTTTGCAAAATTTCCAAGTCAACCAATATGGACTTATAACTTACTATAGATTGAATCACACTCCAATTGGTGCTCCTAAAAAGAATTTCTAAAGTAGGGATTTCATTTAACTTTTAGCATAGTTTAACAAGTTGTCAATCCTTGCACCAAGCAAGTTCATAATTTGACGATTGTGCTAACTTAGTATAGCTTACATTTGCTTTATTTTGCTTTGAGTAGTAATTACATCACATCTATTTCAGTTAGATAAAAAAAAATCCATTGCATGCTAGTAGACTTTGCTTATTTTATTCATGCATATTGTAATGTTGTGATTAATTCTCCCAAAGTAACATTCTGAACATTTCACGTTAAATTAACTCAAATTAATCTTCCCTAGAGACGCATTCTGACATCTATAAAGATCCACATGAGACTGTCATTACGTGGACAAACCTGAGGTTGAGAGAGCATATTAGGTAATGACCGTCAATCAGGACTCGTCAGGCTACATCCTCATTTGGTGTACTGCGTTGGACATCCTAGACGACTCCAATCTAGTACCCCTCTTTGTGCAGTACCAAATTAGACATCATTGAACCCCGACTCGTTTCCACGTACCTTGTGTATATCGGAAACTCCCCTTTCCCTTTAATAATCCACTAATAACAACATCCTATATCAAGCACTAGTCTACACTCCATTTTCAACTTACATTCTTAATTTCTTTGATTATATGCATACCTATCTTGCATGGTTGTAGATCTGAGTAATTGCTTAGTTTTCATTAACTCCTAAGTCGTTTTTTCCAAAACGACAGTCCTTAGATTTCTTAGGGTCTACATCCTTTGGCTTGTTTAGGAGTTGGCCTAAACAGAGGAGTTGAGTGTTGTGGTGACAGTTGCACCCAACTCAAGACTTGCCCCCAAGGCTGCTCTCAGTGAGTTGATATTTTTCTCATGTTCATATGCGGGTTAAGGCGGAAACAAACCCTTTCTTCATGTAGAACCCTGGAAGTACCATGAAGCCTATAAAAAGTTCTTGCTCATCCACTCAAGGTTGGAAGATCCATTAAAAAAGCACAAGTTTAAAGGATCCTCTCTTCCCTTCTCCCTCAAAGGCCTTGTTAGCCTTCTTGCTTCCTTAGCTTACTACAGTAAAACTTATTATTTGTGTTGTCCATCACCAGCATACCAATCTGCCCTAGCTGCTAGTGGGGATCAATTAGTATCAACCGTACGAAAATCCCGCCAATAAGTGTCCATAGAAGATTGTGCTTAGTTGACTCAATTGCCCAGCCAAGGTATGGATCTCTACTTCCAGTAATAGAAAAGATGACAAATCTATCTTAGGAGCAAATAGAGGGAGCTTTTGTGTATACTGGAGGGGGGGAGTTGTATAAGATTTCAGGCTATGTCACCAGAAATGGGAAACGGGAATGGGCCACAGGAATGGAACGAGAAAAGGAGCCAGAGGATTTCAGGGGATAAGAAAAGTGAACCCCTTCCCATCCCTTCCCGCATATCATGCACATAAAATTGATTACTAATGTACTCCTGTAATGTCAAGCCGGAACGGGAAGGAGAATGGGAACCACGAGAAACAAGAAATGCGTCTCCTGGACAGGTTTCTAATAACTTAGCTTCCAAGTAGATTTCCTCATTAGCAGTTTGTTGGAGTGCTTAGTTGAAGCAGAAGCTGTCCAGCGTCAAATTTAGTGAACGTGTGCTGAGGTGAATTTTAGAGGAGCTACTAGGACAATTTGGAATTAGCCTTAATCTGATTACTCTTGATTGTCTTCACGCAAAGGTGCAATGTGATTATGTTAGCAAGCGATCGTTTCATTTGTATTGTTTAATGCTAGTGAAATGGCCTGGCCCTATGGTCTCTGGATCATGCTATATTTACATCTACATTAGATCCCCTGATGACGAATGGAGTGTACGCAAACTTTTTCTCAACTATAACACAGCTCAAATCCAAAATTTATTACAGTTTACTCAAGCTGTCACTATTTCAGCCGAATTCTAGTTTTAAAGGATACTAAACCAAAGCAACAATGCTTTCAGTGAATTAAACAATGGGCAATAAAACAACTTCCAAGCCAATCACTGGCTGAAATTAAAAAAATGGTTCCAATTTAAAAACTAGTTGACCGGATTTCAGTATATTTCAGCTAAATGTCTGAGAAAACCATGGATTTTACAGTGAACACAAAGGGTTTGGAATTAATCACCTCTGTTATGAATCAAATCAAATTCCAGCTCTCTCTACTAAGACACTGAGCTTCACACTTCTTTATCCACCACAGCCTTCCAATCTTGACGGGAAATGGCAATGAATCCCTCGATTCCCAGTAGGCAACTAGCTGAGCAAATTTCTCAGAAGTCGAAGACTAAAAGTACAGAAAGCTTCAGCGTTACGGTTTAAGAAAGTAAAATAAAAGCACAATTACATCGCCGGCCATTGGAAGCATCAAAGACGACTACGGGCAATGTACTATTCTTTTTGTCCTTTAAAGCCATTTGTTGCTAGACTTTAGCTCTCGTTCCTTGGACTTGGCTCCGGAAACGCGTACACCGCGTTGCGAATATTCTACAAATGTTGTGAGTGTATTAGAACTTGGGTGGGATTCTATATGTGCAGTAGGATCTATTCTTTATTTTTTAAAGAAAAGATATCTTAGTTTGAAAGAAAATATATATTTTTTTAATTAGAGGAACAGGTAATTTGTTGGTATTTGTTCAAACTGAACTGGTTGTCGCGGGTTAAATACTTAACACGAAATTTACGAGTCAATCTAGAATGCGAAACATCTGATATTCCACGAGGAGCAGGACCCTTTCTTCCCCTCAAATCCTTTAGTATTTATCTCCTCCTAGGAATTGTTCACTTACCTGCTATTGTTGTGAGGCCTACCCTACCCTTACAATTAAGCAATGACAACTAATCCTTTTATTTAAGGACTTAAGTAATGACAACTAATTGTTTTATTTAAGGATTTAAACTTATAAAGAAAATTGTAAAATTTGCTTTAATTATAATTATTAAAATTAATAAAGTTATTTAACCTCTTGTTGGTAAACATCTATAAATCACAAGTTAAGTGTTATTACAAAATTACTTGTTATTCATTATGTTGATGTATATGTAACTTCGGAATGTATTTTTATGTATTATAACCCGATGTTTATTCCGGGATGTTTCTATTATGTATTTGAGTCATGTTGTCATGCCCCGATGTTCCGATCGGGAGGATTAATAATGTAAACAAGTCTTGTCAAGTCATTGTGTAAGTCCCCACAGTTTCGGGGCACTTGAGTTATTATACACTAATTAAGGTGTAGGCTCGAGTAAGTAATTGTTGGTTGGGCCGACATAATTAAGTGCACTTCAAGTGAACGGAAGAATATAAATAGAGAGTGAGAGAGTCTCTCTATTTATCACTTGTACATCACATCACTTACTCACTCAAGTGTGGCGCACTAGTGAAGAAGGAAATACTGGGACTAGACAGAAGAAGAAGACTACTGCTGTTTTGGGAGATCTCTTACTGTTTTGGTGCTAATTCTATCTCTAAGGAAGTTGCGGGGTTTTCTCCTTTATGGTTTCCCCAAGGAAAACTCTTTGTGTCTCTTGTCTCTCATGATGTGCTTATGTTTTATTGCTGTGCTTGTTATTATCTCAGTGAAAAGATCCTAAGATCATAATGCTAGCTTATTTGATGAAAAACTAACATGGAATCAGAGCTAACCTGAGAAGAAGACACTGTGCAGCTGCGGGAACTAGGGCTTCCTAGTTTGTGGACCTTCCTCCACAGATTTTCAGCAAAAGTAAGGTGGAACAACTCCCCTCCTTAGGGTGCATCTTTCTGTCGAAGTGGAATTCGATTTCGAGCATTTTCAATTTCGATGTGGAAATTAGGGATTTCTACAAAAGATGAATTTTTGATGAGACCAACATAGGATTGTTCTCCTCATCAAAACCGAAGTTTAGAGACCTGGATCAATAAATTTGGTTGGGTGAAACTCCGGGAAAGTCAAACCCTAGTTTGACCCTGAGCTAGGAAAGACCCTAATACTAAAACTGCTAAGTTTTGTTACAGTCACTATATTCCGAGTTTGGAGAAGTATCAGAAGCTGAAAATTTCATGAGCTGGAGATCAAATCCAGATGAACACTGTGTCCAAAAATCAGCCTCATATTCACTATAGTCTGGGAGATATGATCCCTCCAAGTTAGGGTTCCAGCCTCTTCCAGAATTCATCCTTAAACAGGACACCTGAGGAGAATTGCAATATCTTGGGCTATAGAGGTCCAAATAGAATTTATGAAGATTTTCCAGAAAGGGCACAGATTGTACTTTCGATGGTCCGAATATCAGACTCAGAGGATGAACCAGTGACACGTGGAATTCCGTACAACTTCGTTGTTCTGAACAGACCTGTAACAGGTCACCTTGGGAAAAGGCTCATAAGTCCCAAATGGTGAAACCAATTTTGATGAAACCTGCGGTGTTGGATCAAGAACATGCGAGGTTACCTCAGTACGAAATTTTAGACACAGAGGAGCATAAATTTTGGAGATATTACAGAAACAGTAACAGGCATTTTTGCAGAATAAATTGGAAAATTAGGGCTTCCTGTTCCGGGAGCTTCCCTCCACTGTTTTCAAAAAAGGAGTACATTGGACAACTCCATTTGAAGAGATCTATCTATCCAATTAGATCTGAAAGATTCCAAGTTTTGAAAATTAGGGTTTATGTGACAAACCCTATATCAGCCAGCTCCGGAACCAAGACGGACACCTCAAATCGGTAAGATCTAATCCTTTGCTATTTTCATTTGAGGTTCTCATTTCAAAGTGATCTATCACCTCAGTTTGATGATAAGCTTGGTGAAGTTGACAACTTCCAAGCCTAGAAGTATATGATCTCTCTGAAGAAAATGGATTGGACACCTACATGAGTATAGAGGTTCCAGTTTCAGAGGAAGACGAGGTTAGAAGCCTTTCACAAGAAGAACTTGGTCAAGGCCAAAAAAGACATCATGCTCATGCTGCAGAGGATGATGAACCATCCAAAAAGAGATCCAGATATGAAAGTGAAGATTCTTCAAGCAAGGATGAATATGTTATGATATCATCTCTCACAGGTAACATTACTCATGGAAGTGATGATTGGCTTATAGGCAGTGGGGCTTCCAAACATTTGATGGGATTCAAGGAATCCTTTGTAAGACTGTCAGAACATGAATCACCTCACAAGGTGAAACTAGGAGATGACTACCAATATCCAATAAAAGGTAGTGGGGAATCTTCATACAAGCTAGACTCTGGTAAGTCTCTAACAATGAAAGAAGTATTGTTTGGTTTAGGACTCAAGAAGAACCTTCTCTCTATTTTAGCATTGATGCAAAAGGAATGCGGGTTGCATTCATAGATGGTCAAGCCATTATGTGGCCAAAAGGAAAGACTATCGATGATGCGGTAGTGATTGGAGAACAAGAAGGAGGCTTGTACAAATTGAAGGACCATCCAGAACAGGCCTTGATCCATGACACAGTAGCGCCAAATGAGCTTTGGCATAGAAAGCTTGCACATGTGCATTACAGAGCACTACCTATTGCAAGCAAAGTTATTGAAGGTCTTCCAGAATTTCAAGCTATTTGAAGGGAAGAACAAAAATCAGAATATGACCTAAAGAAACCAGTTGAAGAATGTGAAGATCTAGAATGCAGAGACCATGCAGTCATAAAAGTCTCTCAAATCAAGAACAACTTGAAGCAGAAGTGGTGACGGCCACCTTGAGTGGCCTCCCAGGATCATGGAATTCATTCATTCAAGGAATGTGTTCCAAAAGGAAGTGATTACTTTCAGCAAACTCTAGGAAGAAGAAGAAGCTCGACTCATAAGAAG
>LPNX011072297.1:0-83064 GCA_001517045.1 Pseudotsuga menziesii
AACAATATAGCAGATAGAATATTTGTTGTTGAGCCTTCATAAAGAGGTTGCTGCGACTTCTTGATTAGAGGATCAACATCAATGTCATGATCATTATCATCATGGCCATCGTCCTCATCCATTGAAGCAAATGTGTCATGGATCAACCTATGTATCTCATCTTCTTGATTTGTATCAGTAACGTTATATCCATCCATGTCAACGTCATTAAGAACTTGATCAGCTCCAATATTCTGATCATGAATTTGCTCACCCTGTAAAGGAGTATTTCTGCTAGAACCTGGAAAATTATAACTATCTGGAGGCTGACATTTTGGGGGCATTGTCTATATATGTACAAACAATGCAGTGAAATTAGTGTGCATAGAGCATATAAAATTATGATAAGACATTTTACTAAAAGTCATGACATGATGACCATTAGAGAGAATACATTAAATACTGAATAACCTCTTAACAAGGGACGATATTCATTTCCCCCTTCAGCGTGTCCCTTCTCCCTACAATGTCTTTCAGCTGTTGTTATTAAAGTATTCTTCTTTGCAAACCCCTGCAATCATTGCACGGGCAATAACATTTTCCATCGCCCCTCGCCTCTAATGCCACTCTAAACCGAGCAAGCTTCCTTGCATTTTCGTTCATGGTGACAAAGCCTTGTGGTGACAAGAAATTGTCTTACCTACACCATACCAAACAGTAAGTTGTCAAATACATCACAAACCACTATTCCTTATGTGTCATCAATTTTCTTTATGTACTCACTATCATCACATAATGACTAATATATCATGTACCTCTCCAAGAATAACATCGCATGACATGAGAATACCATGGCTAACTCAATCTCATCAATGAAGTGAATTAAAAGAAGGAAATTTAAGTCCATGAAACTTGTGGGCAGTTTCCTTTTAACAACACAAAAAGTCTGAACTATATGTTGATTACACATTGTACTAATAGCCATGTGCACATCATTTGACGTAATCCAACATAAAAAAGTAAATAATTTTGATATGGAACATTGTAGGTTCTAATGGAAGTCATGGTTCCCATGATTTTGCATGAGCAATGGATAATGGTACTAAAAATAAACACAAAAAAAATTAAAGCATATTAGTATGAGTGCATAGCATGTAACCTACATTGTAGAAAAAAGAAGCATGTAATATGCATACATTCCCTTGGAAGGTTTAGAAAATCATGTGATTTCAACCCCAACAAATGTCCTTCTATGGTGGAGTAGCATTGTAGAGTTTATTTGTATAAATAAGGAACCTTCACACCCAGTATAACATCCTTTTTCTAGAGAAAGATAATAAAATCTATGGACATGACCTTCTTTACAATATCAAGAGGGACTAGTCTCTCCTTTACTTTCTTGTATGTTATCCATTGTTTGAAAAATATTGAACATTAAATCAATGATATTAGTAAAACACAATGAATTTAGTATGTTCACACATCAAATAAACCATTTATTTAATATGCATCATTTGAAAATCATTTCCAAAGATGATTTAAGACAAGCTTCATAACTAGTAATGCATAAGAGATGGTGTAAACTTCCAACATGAATAAGTTAATGAAAAGCTTTAACAAATTTGTTAATAATAAAATAAAACTTAAAGTTGAACCATAATTTTATTTTTACCCCACAACTATATAAATATGAGACTAACAGGTTGGCAAAACAATATAAGTAAATAAAGTGAAATTTGAAAATAAAGTTTAAATATAAAAAACATTAAATAATAAAAACTAATATAAAAATGAGTTATATTTAAAAGTAATAATTATTTTTCATAATTGGGAAGAAAAATCAATTAAGCTCTAATTCAAATATGTTCAAGTGTGATAATAAGAGATTTGAGAAAAATTTCAATGTATGGACCTTGGTGTTCAACAAATGTGACCTAAAATGACAATATTGAAGACTTTGATGAAAATATTATTGTGCGTTTGAATTTCCCATATAAAAAAAAAGTCCCTTTTTGCATGCATGTTGTTCTAATCTAAAATATTATTGGGCGTTTGAAATTTCCATATAAAAATAAAATCGAATCCCTTTTTACATGTATGTTGTCTTAAACCGATTCCAGTAGAAGGCATTAAACCTTGAAAGAGGACACATAAGCTACAAAAGAAGCAAAATCGTTCAAGCGAATTCATCCAATACTACCAAAAAAACTTAGTAAAAGTAGAACATTGTGAAGATAAGAGGATGAAGGCCTAAACATAGATGTCTATCCATGTTTGGAAGATTGGAAATCATTTAGTATGCATCATTTGAAAACACAAACTAACCTTGCACGTTTAAAATTCGAACTATGTAGATCTAGATTGTTCACCAGCAGGAGACAGAAATAATAAACAGCTCCAACAATCACCTGAAAACAGTGCTGCAACAATGGCAAGTGTGAAGAAAATCTTGTTTTGATCTTCGTTTTTATAGAACTCTTAGACGTCACTATAGAGATGGAAAACATTGACTTTTTGTGCCCTAGGTCAAGTTGACCGTTGTAAAAATCCAGTGAAATCTCAATGCCCTAGGTCAACTTGGCGGTTCCGTCGCTATAGCGATGGATAGCCGTGGATACAGCGACGTCTAGCTCTTTAGCTGTGGATACAGTGACGGATAAGAACCCCTGCGTGGATATAGCAACGAATAGGCATGGATACAGCGATGCCTCGTTCCTATTGCTTCCGATTTTACACCAAAAAGTAAGAAACGTGGAAAACCTCCATGGAAAAATCCGCACTTTTGTATTAGTGCCAGAATAGATGGAGTGCGACAGATGAGAGGGAGAGATGAAGAGATCATGGGTAACAAGTCAGCTAGAGTCATGTGTGATTTAAGGAATACAACATCTTTGTATTTTGGGCTAATAGTCCCTACTGATAGTCGTAACTGGAATGTATGAGAAAAGGAATGAGAGATTGTTGGATAACAAAATGAATTTGGCTAATAATGACATGTAAATTGTCTATAAAAGGAAAAACACAAGTTTTAATGTGGGTTACTTCCTAGTATGTCAATTCGTAGTCATTCACTTGCATTTGCTACTTCGTAGTTAGTCTATATCTGATAGAAGAGTCGAAGAGAAGACTGAGTTGATCCAATATGTGTGTGGATCAACAATAGCGGAGAAGAGAAGAGTGATTCTATCCAGGATGTGTGTGGATCAACAATAGAGTGAAGGAGAGAAAAATTAAGAGATATTTCACTAGAGAGTATTAGAGGAGAGAGAATTATATATAGAGTGTAGAAGAATATATAGAATAGAGTCTGCAGCTAAGTGCACAGAAAAAAGGTGCATATACTTCTCATGACAGATGAAGAACTCATTTATGGATTTTCCTAGATGAGTTTCAACATTAAGTACAATTTCAATGTTTTTTATGAATGTATTTGTGCCGAATAAATGTATGATGTTAATAAGAGTTTATGTATTTTCTTATAATTAATTCTTGTATGCTTATGTCGCATTGTTGTTAGTTGGAATAGCTAATAACACATTATATTGACTGTCATAATATATGTCGACAGATAAGTAGAGTAATATCTTGAATGTTCATAATAAGTATAAGTAATACATCCACGAACATTGATCAAGTGAATTGGTAGGGTGTTAGGAGAGGATAAATCCCAACCCAACTAGAGAAACCTGGTTCTAGTAGTTACCCGTAAGAGATATCTCTGGTGAGACTGCATCTACATTACAGATGCTGCCAATTGAGCCTTGGTCTATCAGGACACTATCTCGAGCTTTGTTTTCATACAAAGAAGGTCTAAACCTGGGTCAAAGGAAAAGACACCAACAAAATCAAATATTTTCTAGTAAAGTCATTAATAAAATTAAGAAATTAAATTGCATGAGATATAGAGGGAACTTCAAGAGGAACACAAATGTACCTATGAATTAATTTCAAAGGTTCTTTAGCATGCCAATATTTACCTTTATTAAACATTTCTCTATGATGTTTACCAAGAACACATCCTTCACAAACACTAGTAGCAGAATGTTAAATATTACGCAAGCAATCTACCATTATAGTTAACAATTTCATTTTACCATAATTCAAGTGACATAATCTTTCATGCCACAATTGAAATAGTTCATCAACATGAGAAATATAGGAATAAAATGGTTGTTTCTTAATTGAGTCAAAACCAACAAACTTATGTAAACCAATTATACGATCAACATGACTAGAAGGAACTACTTCGTAATTTCGGTTGATGGATTTAAGAACATATTTATCAAGACAAGAATCAAATTTATAACCTTTTTGAAATGCACAATAAATATAAAGCAAGTTTATGGTCATGTTTTCAACATGCAAAACATCTTCCAATTTACCATTAGCAACATTAACATTACTATAACTAATTACGGAAATTTATTTACCATCACCAATAGAGGTTTTATGAGATGGGTTCTTATTATTGTCTTAACATGTAAATAAAGAAGCATTATAGGTCATATGTTTAGAAGCACTGAAATCCATTATCTATTCTACATTAGAAGAAGAGATGCTAGACAAAACAATAGATGCACACAAAGTTGTTTGTGATTCATCAAAGCCTTTATTTTTATCATTAGCATTTAAATGTTTTGCTTTAAAGCAATTCTTTTTAGGATGGCTAGTTTTACCACAATGTTTACAAGAATCATACACTTTCTTCTTCTTACTATTTTCATGATGCTCATTAGACACATGAACATATTTATTAGTAGGATTAGAAGTGTGTGAACTAAAACACTTAGCATTATTAAACCTTTTATTAGGATTCTTATTATTTTCCGTAAGATATTTATTACGTGAGACTTGTATTGAAAAAATCTACCTTTCTTTAGCATTTATCAACCCTTTACAGAAATCATCAAAAGTAGGTTTTTTGGTACTTTGAGACAGTTCAAGAGCCCTATTTCTAGTTTGGATGAACATGTCAAAAGAAGATGGAATTTTTTTTTCTACAAGAATGATAAGAGTACCATTCGTTTTCTTGTAATATTTATCACAATTATTTAATTTTTCATCCAAAGTTTTCAATTCAGCAAGATATAATTCTACTCTTTCACAATTAGTAGGATATAGATATTGAATATTATTTTCAAGGTAATAAGCAGAAACATCATCATATTTATAAAATAAAGAACCAATAATTTTCCATACCTCAAAAAGGTTGTTTTCTACTTCAATACTTATCTACAGACTATATGAAACCATTTGACTAAAGATCCCTCTCGCGTGATTGCACTTTTATTCCAATTTAATCACAACTTGATCATATGTAGGTTTCTTGTGTTCACCATTAACCAACCTACATAGATTCTTACTACTGAGAACATCAATCATTTTTATTTTCCATGCAAGATGGTTAGGACCAACAAGTTTAAGAACAATAACTAGTTATGAAGTCATAATGATAGAAATTTGGACAAGAAATACAAATTGTAATGCAAAAGATATCCAAGATAGGAAAAGAATGAGTAAAATAAAAATATCTTACCAATTTTTATTTTATTTGAAATGTATATCAAGGGTGTTGAGGTGAAAATTTGAAATAACCATAACACGATCAATATGACTCATCATATCTATTATAACCTGTTTCTAGAAATGGCATGGTTATTCTACATCCACAAACACAAACCAAATACAAATATAGATATTATGTCAAATGATATCAGATCTGCATTATTTTTGTCCTATATAGGGTTGCAAGAAATCACATAAGATATGAATGGGGTTATGGAAAAAAAAATTGGTTTAGTCTATGTACAAAACTATGTGAACCATTACTAGTATGTTGAAAGTTTTCATCTGATTACATTTATTGTTTGTGTAATCTTATTAATAGTTTGAATTATTTTTCTTGTAGGGAAAAACATATGCCTTGACCTACAAAAAAATAATGACATGGAGTCATTTGGATGGATGACCCTGAAAGAGAGCAGATCAAGAGGATCTTATGTTTCTTAGGAAAAAAACACAATAGAATCCCTAATTCTATCTAAAGAAATGTAAACACTCATGAAGGTAATGTATTTATATTAATTATATTCATGTGTTAGATATAGATGAGTATGAGTCTCTGTGATGAAGGAATCAATTTTATAATTCTCACATCCTAGATGTTCAGAGGAAGATGCTATATTTTCTAGCTCCTAAAAAAATCAGTGGAGCTAGTTAAATTAACCTCTTTCTATGTAGAAACCATGTATGGTACTCTATTTTCAAAAGGAATCTATATGTAAGAATATTGGATTATTATAAAAGCTGTAAGAATCATTGGATACAATTTTTATTCTGTTGACGAAAAATGTACAGTAGAGTTCTTGAAAGGATTCAAGAACAATGGATTTTAAATCCATGACCACACACATAAAGATAAACTTGATTCTTGTTCAAAGTTGTAGGTTTTAACAGATGTTAGATATAACTATACAAGTTCCAAGATTATTTATATGCTTTACAATAAGTACATAGACATGTACAATGAATCATGTGTTGTGTTACCTACTTGGTACAAGTGTATGTGGATTCAAACATGTGTCAGTCAATTAAAGTAAGTTTCACGAAAATATGGATTTTGACTAGTACAATGATCGAGAAAGATCACATCAAAGATGTTTCTCTAGATATATCATACCGTAAGATATTAAATATTTACAAGGTTCCCAATTAGTTGTATCTGACATAAAGTACATAAAGGAGTTGTGTAACTACTGTACATATCCACATATGAGCAGAATTGTCAGCATATTTTATAGTCCTTTGTATTGAACAAGCCTGGTATAGTATAAAAAGACTCCTCTAGTTGAAGAGGTAGCATTGATGTATCTTCATAGGAAACACTAGTTAAAAGTTCCCAAACTAGTTATTCATGATACATGACTCAGAAAACCTAGGGATGTAGTATATTTTGTGGAGAGAATACACATCGGATGAGACATGGTCAATGTCGTGGAGACTATCATATACCCAATAAGAATGATATTTTGAACTCTCAAAGAACATTTAAACCTATGTAAAGTTATTTTGGGTGCTGTAGTATAATATGAAATCACTATGAATGTGATAAAGGATTTAAGAACATAACAAAGAATTCCATGCTCACATATAACTTCTCTATATAGTAGAAATTTCCAGAAGTCAACAAATGTTGATGATTGAAATAAATAATGATATTTTCTTTCTGCATGATATTACAAATTTAATGTATAAGGTTGTATATGATGGATTTGAAATCCATGGTTTTTAGTTTAGATAAAGTCTATTTTGGATTGGATCCAGATGATGCTACTTTGAATAAGTAGTCAGTTGGTATCTTAAAGTACATAGCAAACTTGTTGTATTTTTAATCTTGTGGATAAGAATATGTTTGAGCACCTTTGAGGTATTTTAGAATGTATTATTTATTGTATTTTTTTACATAGAATATGTATTATATAGATTTGAATTATCTATGTGAATTGCGGCTAGCACTACAAAATCTAAGTGTATGCATCTAGTACTATAGAAGCAAGGTGTATGTCAGAGAGTACTAAAAAATAAAAAGGTGGTTTGTGGATAGTACTACCTACCGAGGAGTAATGTAACTTGGGATGATACCTACTAGGCTTAAATACTTGAGCCTACCATTGTTAGGTGTTAATAGTCAATCTTTACGAAAAACCCTCTGTGTTATATCTAACAAATTGAGATGAAGTTTTACTTCATCGAAGTCATGGTCATGTAAATTAAAACTTCAGTACATAGCTAGTGATGATGAAATTACAAATATGTGGACAAGCCATTGTCCGTGACAAAGTTGGGATACTTCCAAGATAAGATTAGTATGGAAGGAAATTCTTGGTAAAAGAAAGAATGTCTCCCTGATTAAGAGGGAGTGTTGATTGTACAACATCAGGAGGAATTCTCTAGACTTGTGAGTCATATCAAGTCCTATATATCCTCATATGGTTGAGGTGGTGATGCATGGATTGCTGACTTGTGGTTAGTATCAATTCAAAGGGTTTTAGGTAATATCATGTCAAGTATTCTTGTAGAAGGTACCTTATGAGATGGAGGTCCGATTATGGATATGATATTGTGAGTAATATCAAGATGAGTCTTGTGAATAATATTAGGACAGTAGACTTGTGAGTAATATCAAGTACTGGAAATATCCTCATTTATTAAGGTGGAAAACTTTACTTGGTAAAGTGGAAATACTATGTTATCTATTTCTAGTCATGGTCATTGAGTGCTATAAGTCTCCTTTAGGGCTTAGCTACCCCTAGAGTTTATTTTAGCATAAGACTATATGTCATAGGGTAATATATATGATCATCAGTATGTATGGAAAAGTTATTCCGAATAATATACGATAAGATGGATAAATAATACACATATGGACCATGTATTAATTATATAATGATAATGAGATAAAGTATAGAGAAAGAGAATTTGAATTGCCCATGCAAATGTTTGAGTGAACTCAAGTTATAAAGATTTAGTAAAATATGAATGCCTTAATCAAAGAATCAACTTAACTGTTAATGAATGTAATCATTGAAGTAAATACGAGCTTAATGTTCATCAAACAACATGCATTAGTTGACTAAAGAGATCCATGCAAAAGTTAACAATAGAAATTTTGCATGGATGGAATTGATTGAAGCACCGATGACACCTATGTTATCATGTTAACTAAGTGAACAACATTCAGTTAATGATTTATTTTAGTTCAATCATTTTACATAAACTTCAATCACTTAACATTTAGTTCAAGTCAGTTAACATTCAGTTCCATTCAATTCACTATCAGCTAAAGAGAATGAACATTTAATTAAAGCTAATTAACTGAGGAAATGAAGGGTGTTAATTTTTGCATGGAGGTAGTCATAGTTAGCTCATCCTTGTAAATGCAATATGTGGTTCTCTCAATGTGTTTACTGAGCCTCCTATGCGCTACCTTCTACATAATAGGGTTTTTGTATTGTTATTAATATGCTAGGGATATGGAAAGTTCAATACAATTGCATATAGTTATTTTTGCAGGGTTGCATTGGATCTCTCTTCTCTACTTCTGAGGTGATATCTATTATTAGAAAATATTCTTATGTGCTGTAAACAATTCTCCACCAATCTATCTATCATACTCAAAGAACTGTTGAGTTTTTCATCCTCCATGTTTGGCGGGTTTTCTAATGGTATATACTATCTCTTATGGTTGATTGGTTTATGTGGATTATTTATTTATGAGATTCATATGTGGATGATATAAATATTCATATGTGGATTATTTATGAAATTTGTAAGTGCGGTAATTGTTTGATAGAACTTTTAATGTTCAAGCATCTTTGATTTTGCTCAGACATCAACATCATCATGTCTTGAGTTTTATACTAATGTGTTCAACTTATTTCACTGATCGGCCTCATATTTGATTTGGAAAATATCATCATCATTTGACCGTTTTGGTGATTGATTAAAGTTTCAGAAAGAAATTAGACTCTTTTGCAACATCGACTCATTAGTTAAAATCCACCAGTTTTGTACCTCCTCGTTAATTTTTCGATCATGTCTATGGATTCCAACTCATAAAACCTATGTCTAGAATGTTAGAAATACCATATAGGTGTTACCCTAGAGAGAAAAACCAATTGAAAACCCCCTTTTTATATAAAATTCCCATATTTTATAATATAATTTACCATCTCTTCTAAAAGTCTATAAGTGTAAGTGGGTAGTTTGGGGTCAATTAAACGGCATGTTCATGTCTTTTATTTCATTTTTTTTAATTGTGGGAGTCACTGTAGCAAAATGTAATGGTCAATGCATATTTACAACTTATCCTTTCATTAGGGATCATAACTTGTTCAATTATTTCTCCTTTGATTACAAAATTTGGCATTTGTAATTTTCTAGAAATAACATTTTGAATTCTTTATGTTTTTCTTATAATTTCCAACTATAACATATACCTACCTAGTATTATATTTTATATTTGATACTATACTATTATACACTTAATAAATATACATAAATAATATGATAGTATGTTAATATTATTTAAAATAATATGTTCATATCCTAGGATTATACATAATATTAATATAAAAATATACGATATATAATATAATATAATGATAATAATAAATTTAAAAAATCAAATTCAAAACTCACTAAGGAAATAAAATATGGGGAAATAAAAATTGGGGTTTAAAAAAACAGGGATAAATAAAAAGAGGGATATAAAGATTGAGCAAAAATAATTGAGGGCAAAGAAAGTGGGGAAATTTTTCTTCTATGTAAAAATGATGCATTGGACACTATCAATGAAAATAATCCTCAAATACTGACAGTAGGTAGGAAGCATATCAAATATATGTTTGTTGATATATTTGTAAATTTGGAATGTATTCAGTTGTATATATTGTATTTCATTGATCCCCTATGCTCCTATCGAGAGAATCACTTGTATTTCCTTGTACCCTGATGTTCCTATCAGAAGAATTACTAAAATTCACGAGGTAGTACCCTCCATTGTAATTCAGGTCATTAGTACCCTATTTTTGGTTACTTGAGCCTACATAACTAAGTTAGGATTACTTGATCCTACCTAACTAAGTCAAATATTAAGTGAACAGAAGAATATAAATAAAGTGAGGCTATCCTCATTTCTACACACATATACACTCACTCAACTGGGGCACATGAGTGAGAGAGGAATTCCTCACACAAGTGTGAGAGAGAAAATCTATTGGAGATCATCTTTCTATCTTTGGGTTTTACCGCTGCCATTGGTGCTCATTCTATCTCCGAGCAACTTACAGGGTTTTTCCTTTATGGTTTCCCTGAGGATAAATATTTGTGTCTATTGTCTCTTTTGATTGATTTTTGTGCATGTTATTCTCTCAGATAAGATCGGAAGATCATATCGCTTAAATGATAAAAATCTAACATGGTATCATAGCTAACCCGAGAAGAAGACATTATATAGCTGTAGAAGCTAGGGGTTCTTACTTTTTGGGTTTATCTCTACAGTCCATAATCAAAAGGAGTCTAGGATGAATCTCCATTGAAGGGTCTATCTTTCAATCAAAGCATAATTTGATTCTGAGCATTTTCAATTTTTGTTACAGGAAATTAGGGATTTTTACATAAGAGGAATTTTTGAGTAAGCCCAGAATAGGATTAATATCCTCATAAAAATCAAATTTTAAAGACCAAGTTCAAATTTTTTGGTTGAGTAAAACTCCAGGAAATTCAAACCCTAGTTTAACCGTGGACCTGAAAAACCCTAAAATACTAAAACACATAGTTTTGGTACATTGGCTATATCTCGGGACTAAAGAAGGATCAGGAGCCAAACTTTTCATAGGACGAAGATAACATCCTAATATACCCTTTATAAAAATTCCAACCTCATATTCTCTATATTCTGGGAGATATGATTCCTCCAAATTAGGGTTCCATCCTCTTCTAGTATTCATCCCTAAACAAGACATCTAGGGAAACTTGCTATATCTCGGGCTACCAAGGTCCAAATGTAATTTCTCAAACTTTTCCAAATAGGGAATGGACTATAATTTTTGTGGTAATAGTTTCAAACCCTGAAGATGAAACAGGGACACAAGGTATTCTATACATGTTTTCTATGCTGAACAATCCTAAAATATGATGATCATGCTTTACCCTTCTTGTATTCATGCAACCCAAATCATTACAATGAAAAATGGAAAAGACTAAATAGAAAAAATTACAGGATGCAACTAATGATGGTGTTTAATCTTTATCCTTCCCCAGCAACGACACCAAAATGTTGGGCTCCCAATATGAAAGTGAATTACAACTAACATACAGAGTGCACAATATTTATTGTCAACCCAGGGAAGTCTTGTATTTCAAGGATAACATGCATAGTATATGCTTAAACATGAAATTACTGTAATTGAACAATACCATCCTTTTCTCGGCTATGCTCATCCCAAGAATCTAATTAATCTAGTTACCTTCTAAGGAATGCAATCATAATTACCTTCTGTTGTGTCTTGATCTAAGAATGGAAAGATAAAAGTCACATCTAAATTACAATTGCAGATAAAGGGAAATTCTGTTCACACCACTTAATGATTAACTCAACTATCTAATCTGATTTTCCTAGGAATCTAAAGACATAAATTGAATATTGATCTAGGAATTCAAAATACATAAATTGAGTTCAACTCTTCTAGGAAATTGAAGTACAGGAATGAAATTCTGTAATCATAAAAATAAGAGACAAGCTAAAAAGATTCATGGAAATGACAACTAAAAGATCTAAGGATGAACAGAGCTGTTACAGTTACCACATGAATTGCATAAGAAATAATCACCTAATCAGTTGACTGTCACACCATGCCACTACAGGTATCCAAGGTATGTAATCACAACACACTATAAATCCACACTTGTTACAGCTTCCTATGAAAAAATAAAATTAACATAACATCACAAAACAAAATAATTGAAAATGGCTAATTTAACTCGGCGATCCCTATGGAAGGCAGGCCCAGCCTTCACATAGAGATGCTGGCTGAACACACGCAAAAAAGTGATTATACAATTCCTCCTCACAGCTAATACAATAAATTTATTATATGTTCAGCAACCGCTGGCTTGAAATAGTTCTCCATATTTATACAATGTAAATCATAACATCCTACCCTATTATGGGGAAGCCATAAATATCTCTGATCTTCAGGCACCCTAAATGACAACAGCTGTTACAAACATGGCAGGATGAAAAATAAGAAACATAGGAAAGCTGTTAATCACCCTAGGAGTGACGATATCTTCAGATTATGGCTACACACAAGAAACAACGCACTGTTGACCTCCAAGTCTGATGCATTCTGTTACAACTACCTTGGCATAGCTTTTTCTAGGATATCGCACTAGAACCATATTCCTTGGGTAATGATAGGATGGATGGGGATCAGCTTGAGTGATGAATGCCCATCCTTTTCGTACCATGTTCAGCCCAATCTTCCTGCAGTCCATATATCTCAAAATACCTTTATAAACCATCATATGTTAGTGCATTGAGAGATATGAATCCTTAATTATCATAATCATAAGTATTAATAAAATAAAACAATGACCAATCATACCTTGGTGGTTTTAAGAGTAGAGTGGGGGTAAAATGTTTATTTGGCATGCTCAATGGGGTAGGATAGAACAAGAAAAGGTAATTAAGGGTCGTCAAAAGAGGCCATTTCTAGGACCAACATCTCCCCCCAACTGTCCTATTGCATGTCCTCATGCAACAAACTCCATTACTCTAAATCCAAATATTGCACTGAGCTCTGTTCATGGAGAGAAGAGAAGTTGTAGGGGAACTCAGACATCCCTTCTTTTTCTGCGAACCCTTTGTGAGCAATCCAATATCTCCAGCATAGTTTCTCCTTTGCCTTCGTTAGTGAGAAGTCCATCCTATATGGTTTTTCTAGCCACCAGATGAGGGGAAATTTAAATTTCATACCCAACCAATTAGCCCCACATTCCTTCATACATCCAACATAACCCTCGACCCTGGAAAGTGCCTGTTCAAAATTTCTAAAATAATAGGTGTCTCTGCTCCTGAGTTTAGGAGAGGAAACCTGCCATCTATGCTTACTTCCTTCCAACACTGCTTGTTGGTGTATATAAATATGGTTGGTACAGGTAGAAATAACTTCCTCCTATAGTTCCATTATGTGTCAAGTCTGGATGGGGCATGAAAGCAAAATCCTGTGTCGAGCAAGAAAAATACCTGGGTTTTGAGGCTCACTTCGAACCCAAAAGTTAGAGTGAGATTCATTGTGAGAAAAGGTTTGAAAAGGCCTTTACCACTGAGCATGATTACTCACAAAATAATCAAAGGCCCTCAACTGAACATCCCCTGAAAAAGGGACATGATTTGAATGGAGGTCCAGAGGGAAAGCCATCTCATGCAAATATAATTCACACAACAAATTTTGGTCTTCAAAATTACTTCTTACAAATGTTTCCAAAAATTTTGTTGAGTTCGTTATCTCAAATGACCTCCCTTCTTTCACAGCTCTCAACTTAAACCAGACAGGGTAAGAAGAAGAAGGTACCCTAGGATTTCTTGAGAGAGAGCATACATATGCTCTTTTTCCTTCTGCATAAACTGGAATTTTTTCAACTCCCTTAAATTGCTCTATAGCTCTTCCTCTTGAAGTATCTGGGTCATACGTTCTTCTGCCCATTTCTCATCCAGTCTCCTGATAACATTTTTATGCTCAGTAAGGGAAATTATCCCTCCTTGGTATTCCTCCACCTGGCTCTTCCATTTTATTACCTCCATTCTCAGAATTGAGACTTCTACTATAAGGTTTAGTGTTTCTTCTTGATGATGCTCCTCCTTGTTAGAATCCAGGCCAATGAAGTTTTGGAGAGGATCAATCCACACCTTGTCACCTGATGTGCCACATTGGAAACCCTGCACATCTAAAGCTATCTCATAGGGTGTTGGTTCTTGTGTGACAGCAACCTTTTCTGGACTCTCTTCAGCAACAACATCCACCACTCTTGGAGACGCTGGTTCTTGTGTAACAACGTCCTCTTTCTGGGGTTCTCTCATGGAAATTTTGGCACAGTATTTTCTTCTGTTGCCTTGGCTCTTTCATCTTTGGGTTCAATTGTTGCAACATCTATTGCTGCTCCAATTTCACCCTCTGTTGTTAGAGGTACCCTATTATTTAGTTCTTCCACAGGGTTTTTTGTGTACATCTTCTCTTAATTGTTCTTCTTGTGCCCCTGTTTGATCCTCTGATCTAGTCTCATCTCCCTCCCCAACTATATTGGAGGGGCTTTGATCCTCCTATTGTGCTTCATTACCCCCCAACTATGGATGGACCTGCTCTTCTTCTATTGGGATACCGAGCAAAGGAGCGAGTTCCTAAACTTGAGATGTAAATTGCTCCCAGGTTATATTGTATTGAGCAAGGGTCCTTAAGATGATTAATTTAATGAGGCCATGGTGGGTCAGTGAGGTGAGTGGATGTTTGGAAACTCAAACAAACCCTGCCATATGATACAAATCATTGAGCAAATAATATGGAATATTTAACAGAACCCTGTGACGGAGATGAGATAGTAAAGGGAATTCATAATTATAGAAGTTTTGGTACCTACCTTCATAGGTGATATATTTATTGAGGAAAATAGTGACTTGATTCCATGGCTGTGGCAATTACTGTAATACTATCCCACTTTTTGTCGTTTGAACCAGCTCCCCCTCTATTAGAAAGTCTTGTACTACTGCAGTAGTGGGGAATCGATGTCCAAACCAAGCCCTTCCCACCTGAGGAATACCAGTGACCTCAGCCATAATGGCTTCAGAAACTTCAATGTGCAATTGCCAAACCTCTGAGTGAGTTTTTGTGAGCTTCAGAGAAAACTGTAAGGCTTCTTCATGGTGAAATGCATTCAGACATTCAAAAAAATCCGTCCAACCGACAGCTTGAAAGACAGCGAAGACTCCAGCATTTCTCATGAGCTCTCGTGTGTTTACAGGTTCATAATGAGCTGGAATCCCCATGTTTCTAACTTTGGAATTAGTTTGCAGTTCAACAGATTATAGACTTTGACAATGGAGGTTATAGAACAGAGTATGCATGGATTGTTGAGAGGAGAGTTAGGAAAATTTGGAAAGTTTCAGCACACTGGATTATTTGAAATTTTATTTCGAATTGGGAAAGGTGGCTGTTTTTAGGTAGCATAATTAATCTTTACGTTGCATGGGTAGAGAGTTAATCGATGCAATAATGGGCATAAAAACAGAGGTATGACTAACATTGTTAAATCATATTGATACTTAATCAAGTAGTTAATCAAAGCCATACCTTCGAAAATGTGCGCTGGATGTCCTTTGGAGAATAATAGAATGCATGGTTGCAAACATTTTGGAAGCCAAACTTGTGTGCCATGCAGTCATTAAATATAATCATTATTACAAAGGTACTATAATAATTCTTTCTGTCGGTGAAGCAAAAGCCATCGTGTCAAAATGGTCGGAACTATGAGAAATATCACATTATGGGTTAGATTGCTGTCATCAAGAATCAGAGCCATATATAGAGGAGTTGATGGCATGCAAAAAGATCTGCTAAATAACATAGGAGCCACAGCCATAGGTCATAAATAAATCGAAGCAGAGACGTGACCTTCAATTCTAGAAAAATCAGCTAAATATGGCGGATTTGCAGCTTCCGGAAAATATGTCGCAGCCGCCAAAAAAGATGTTGTAGCTGTCGGATGAGATGTCGCAGCTGCCAAAAAAGAGGAAACAAAATGTTAAGCAGATGAAAAGTGACTACGCTGAAGCGACGAGAAACTGGTTTTATGGTCAAAAGTGAAACAAGGTCACAACGTCTGGAAATGGAAGAAGGCAGAGTTTCATGATGCAACGGCTACCGGAAATGGTGTTGTAGCCATTGGAAAACAATGTCGTAGCTGATGAAGAAAGGTGTTGCAACTATCGGAAAATGGGTGCCGCAGCTGCCGGAAAAAGGTGTCGCAGCTACAAGAAAAAGGTGTTGTAGCTGCTGAAAAATGGTGTCATAGCTGCCGGAAAAGGTGTCGCTGCCGCCAGAAAATGGTGTCGTAGCTGCGACAAATTTAATTTAAGGGAAAAAAAATTCATGGTGCGGGAAGGTGTAGAAAAATGATTTCTAGTCGACAGGCTCAATCTGACCGTCATCCTTGGGCACTTCTCTGTAAATTTTGGAAAAACAACAACAGGAAGAAAAAGGATCAAGTGAAAAATAAAAGATAACATAACGGAAGAAAAAAAAACAACAATGATTCATGCATGATTTACAGTGATTAATTAAAGATTGACAGAGGCAGAGAGAAATTACTGCCCTTGTGCTAGCTAGTAATCTGGATCAGCGACAACTTGTGAGATAAATGCATCCTTTGAAATTGGTTTATGGTACGGTCGCAACCTGTGACCATTAGCAAATAATGGTACGTAGTTTTCATCGATAGTTACCAAGCGGAATGTGCCATTATCAAATACCCTGTCTACTAGGTATGGGCCTTGCCATCTTGTGCATGATTTTCCCTTGAAATCTCTTTTGAATCTGGAATCATATAATAGTGCCCAGTCTCCCTCATAGAAGACCTTCTTTTTAATGAATCGGTCATGCCAATTGGATCTCTGTTGTTGAAATAACATTTTCTAGTCCACTGCAGCTAACCGATTCTCATCTAGTTCATTCAATTGGTTCAATCTTCTTTCCTGGGCTTTAGTTACATCTAGGTTTACTTCAATGGCCATCTTTAGCATTTTGATTTCAGATTCAATTGGAAAGATGGCACTTTTCCATACACTAAATCGTAAGGAGATAAACCTATGGTGTTACGCCAAGTGGTGCGATATGCCCATAGTGCTTTTGGAAGCTTGTCAGCCTGATATCTACAATGGGTCTTAACTGTCTTGGTAAGGATGACTTCAATAACTTTATTAGTGCTTTCCACCTGGCCATTGGCTTGGGGATAGTAAGGTGAAGCTACCCTATGCTGAACATGATACTTCTGTAGTAGAGCTTCAAATTGATGCGACATAAACTACGGTCCCCCATCAGTAACTACTTCCTTAGGTACCCCAAAATGGGTAAATATTTCAGTGTATATAAATACGATCAAATCCTGGTCGGTAGCCTTCACCAGAGCTACAACTTCTACCCATTTGGTCATATAATTGGTACAGACCAAGATGTAATATTTTTGTTTGGAATGAGGGCTGATAGGGCCAATTAAATCTAGAGCCTATCTACCAAATGGTTCAATTACTGATTATGGTTACATAGGCATTTGATATAATCTATTGGGCTGACCCATCCTTTGGTAGCTATCACAGGACTAAACATATCTTTTTGCATCCCTGAAAAGAGTTGGCCAATAGTATCCCATCCTCAGTGCTTTGTGTCCTATCCTTCTGTCTGCAAAGTTTCCCCCACAAGGTTCATCATGGCAGGCCTTCAGTATATGAAAGATTTTATCTTCCCTTACACATCTTCTGATTTCAAGATAAGGACCTGTGTAAAAGAGATGACCCTTTACCCAACAATACCTCGCACTTTGCTGGATGATTTTTCTCTTTTCTCTTTTAGACATATGTGCTAGAAGCTTCCCTGCAACCAAGTAATTAGTGAAATCTACATAACAAGGGAATGAACTAAAAATACGAATAGATCTTCATCTCGAAAAGAGTCCTCAACAGGCAAATTATCATCACTGTTAGTGAAACGAGATAAAAAATCAGCGACATCATTTTCTTTTCCAGGTTTATCTATGATGTTAATATCAAATTCCTGTAATAATAAAATTCATATAGTCACTCTGGCATTAGTGATGTGTTTGTTCATTAGATATTTAATGGCAAAGTGGTCAGTGTGCATAAATGTAAGATACCTAGTAATGTAGTGTCGAAATTTGTTAATGGAGTAGACAATAGCTAAGAACTCCTTCTCGGTGATAGTATAATTAAGTTCAGCAGGGACTAATTTTTAACTAATATAATAAATCGCATAAGGTACTTGACCATCCTGCTATCCTAAAATTGCTCCAATAGCGATATCAAAAGCATCTGAAGAAATGTGAAAGGGTAGGGTCCAATTGGGCCCTCTTAATATAGGAGCTTTGAACAGCTTCTCCTTAAGCTTAACAAACATTGCCTGGCATGCTTCACTCCAAAGAGACTCCACATCCTTCATTAATAATGAAAACAAAGGAGATGCAAGTTTGGAAAAATTCTCTATAAATCTTTGATAGTATCCAGCATGTCCCAGAAAACTTCGCACCTCTTTTTGAGTTACAGGAGTAGGTATATTTTTTATTATCTTGATTTTTTAGGGGTCCACCTAAATGCCATCAACAGAGATGAAGTGCCCCAATAATACTCCTTCATTGATCATCATATGGAACTTTTTAGTGCTTAAAGAGAGTTGGGTCTATTCACAGCGAGTTATAACTTTTTTCAAATTTTCCAATGCTTCTTCAAAATCTTTTCCATAAGGAGTGAAATCATCCATAAAAATTTCCATATTGTCATTAACTAATTCAGAAAATATGCTGATTACAGCTTTTTTAAATGTTGGTGGTGCATTACATAAACCAAAGGGAAGCACTATGTAGGCAAATGTTTCCCAGGGACAAGTGAAGGTATTTTTATCCTGGTCTTCAGGAGCAATCTGAATCTGATTGTACCCACTAAACCCATCCGGGAAGGAGAAGAAGTTCTTCTCTGATAGGGTGTCAAGTACTTGATCAATAAAGGGCAAGGGAAAGTGTTCTTTTTGTGTGGCTTTGTTCATCTCCCTATAGTCGACAAAGACTCTCCATTTACCATTTTTCTTGGCTACAATTACAAGTGGGGAGACCCACTGGCTGTTTGAAATAGGATATATAAATCCTTCTTCCAAGAGTTTCTGAATTTCTTCCTTCACTATGTCCCTAAGATTTGGGTTCATTCGTTGTTGAGGCTGGAACATAGGCCGGGAGTCAATTTTAATATAAATATGATGGGTGCACAGGTTAGAGGGAATACCCCTCATGTCTGTATACTCCGAGGAAAATTCCCCCTTGTGTTCTTTTAAGAGACTGATCAGGTGCTTTTATTCATATAAGGAGAGGCTGGGGTTAATATTCAAAGTTTTTCCAGAATCTACCTCAATGGGAATACTTTTCAAATTTTTCAATACTGGGATTATGTGTGTGTCACCAACTAGTGCTTCTTCTGTGATATTTTCTTGTTCTTCCTTACCCAGAGTAATGTTCAGGATTTGATAAACTTCTTTATTGACTGAGGTGGGTTCACTGATGAAGTTATTAATGGCATCATATTCAGTTTCATCTTTAAAATTTAAGGCCTTCCCTATAGTTAATAATGGTTGAACACCCTCCTCTTCCTTTGGATCTATCCAAAAAGAAGTTTCAGCATCTAAACTCGACCAGGATAGAGGATAGAGAGTGATGTTCTTAGTCTTGGTGTCGTCTAATATGGTCATAGACCCATATCGACAGCTAATGCAAGCATCAGCTGTAGCCAACCAAGGCCTTCCTAGGATCAATGGGTGTCGTCCCAGCTACGACTTCGGTTGTAAAACCAAGAAGTCAACAGGATACTCCGAAGAGTTAACTAAGATGACGAGATCATCCAGAATTCCTTCAGGTTTAATGGTGAATCTATCTGCCAGTTCTAAAACAGTGGGGGTCAGCCTAAGATTAGTGATCCCAAGTTTTCTTACAGTCTTGATTGTCATGACATTAATCTTTGATCCTAAATATACTACTACATTGGGTATCTATGTATGCCCAATCTGCATAGTGATAGTGGGATTCCTAGAGTCGTCATACTTGGCCAATAGGGTTTCTCTTGTTATTAATGCAGATAATTTCCCTATGACGTGAACAGTGGGAGGATGTTTGGGTTTCCTCCTTGGTTTCCTTGTGCATAGGTTCCGAACAATTCTAGCATAGATAGGTACATCTTGAAGAGCTTGAAGGAGGGGGATTTTAACATAAAGATTCTTTAACTCCCCTAAGAGGTTAAACTGAGGTTATCCCCCTATCCTTGGTAGCATTAATCTCTCAGGATACTGTGGTTGACTAATCAGCTGGGTAGGCTATGTATGGCTGGTTTTATCATTTTTTGTTTCAGTCGTCCCATTTGTGGGATGTTCAACATCTTCAATAATGGGGGTTGTATCGAATAAATTCCATGGATTCACCCCTTCTTCATGTATAGAGGTTGGAACATCTTCTATGATCACAGGATCTACTATTTTCCCTAACTGTAAGAGAATATCATTGCAAGACATAGGAGAAAGGGAGTAGGTAGGCATGTTGATAGTCTCAAATTGATGGACTGTTTTATTGTTTGGGTTAGGATTAGGTTGAGCAGGTAGCTGAGTTCGTATCGGTGTATTAGGGGAAGAATTGTTCTGCAACTGTAGCTGCGACTGTTGATGAGGGTATTGAGGATATTGAGGAGGATATGGTGGCTGTTGATGTGGAGTTTATTGAGGAAATTGGCTCCCTGGATGGAAATTCCTCCATCCAAGAGACCAAGAAGTAGGTTGGTGTGGTGGCTGTGTCCAGGGATTCCATGAGTTATAATTTTGCATTAAAGGTTGAGAAGGGTTCCATTGAGAATAAGATGAAGGGAATTGTGTATTCACATTTTTCATATTATTCCAATTGCTCATATTATTCGAAAATGGAAATGAGTCTAGGGTCATACCTTGGTTTCGAGGCTACCAAGGTTTCTTTTGTGCAATGAAGTAGGTCGGTTCCACCTTTGGAGTTGATGCCTACAGAACAGCATTTACTTTCGGAAGTGAGGGGCATTCTTTTGTGTCATGGTTCAGCCCGCACAACTAACACACCTCTACCTTGTCAAGTGGGATCTCCTTCAGAGACTAGTTCTTTCTACATCGAGGGCTGAACATACCTAGTGTGAGGTCCTCTACTACCTGTTTTTGCTTTGCCCTTAAGACGTCGATTTCCGAGGAGATAGAGCTCATAATTTCTATTTTAAAATTTTCAAGGAGGTTGCCTATATTTGCATAGGTGGATCCTCTATTAGATGAATTCGAGTTTTGTCGAAGATATCGCATTCTAGCTTATCCTATTTGTCCTGCCTGTTATTCTTAGAAGATCCCCTGGAGTACCTTCTGCATAATTCCATAATATTTCGAAAGAATCCTTGGAGATATCCCCATTTCCTAATAGGTTTAACATATCTAGGCAATCATCCCTAATCATGTGAAGTAGGATTATCTTGAGCACTTCTAACCCCATGTTCATATGTCCAACTCTTTGCACATTGTATAAGAGCCTTTCTACAAAATATTCCAGAATATCGTCTTCCTTTTGCACCATTTTGAACAATTCGTCTTTTTTGTATTTGGTGTTGCAATATTCCTGATATTTCTCCAAGAAAACCTGTTTCATCCTGTCCCAATTAGTGACAGTTCCACCTCCTAGGCTCGTGAACCAGCGTAATGCATTGTCCTTCATAGTGGCAGGGAAGAGCTTCAGCTTTTGTGCATCAATGATGTAGTCATAGTTGCAACAGAGGATATCAAACTTGAAAAGAAATTTGACTGGATCCTTTGTCGCTTTTCCATGGAAGTGAGGAAACACTGATGGTGATATATTTCTCATAAGGGCTATCCCTTCTGGCTGCTGAATTGGGAATTGAAGTGTAGCCACCGTTCCTTCAGGAATGGAATGATCTTCATTATGATGGTTTTCCCCCATTGCCTCTTCCTCATCAGATTCATGTTTGTTACTCATTTCTTCTTTTTTTTTTTCTCTTCTTTGTTTATCTCTTCGTTCATTCCTTCATTCATCTCCTCGTTCTTTTTTTTGTTCTTTTATTCGTTCTTCTCCTCATTATTTTCTTCATTCTTCCACTGATCAGCAATATTCTGGTGGAACTATGTCCACTCTTCTTCAATTACAACCTTTAGGTAAATACAGTAGATCGATATTCTACCAGCAGGTCCGATTGTACCAGATTTGTCCTCTCTTGCAGGGATATTTGAGGAAGTCACGGTTGCTTGTGTGTTCTCCACTATGGACCTTGACGCTGGCACCCCAGGATCGATAAAGCTTCTTCTGAGAGGCGTTTCATGATGGAAATCCCTAGTGGATGAATTAGTTTTGTCAACAATATCATCAATGAATGTCCTTCTACCCAATTGTGGACCTCGATCGCCACCTCGACCACCTGCACTGTTAGTATTTTGTGGGGTTTTGGGAGTCGAAAGATGATCATGCTTTACCCTTCTTGTATTCATGCAACCCAAATCATTACAATGAAAAATGGAAAATAATGAATAGAAACAATTACAAGATGCAACTAATGATGGTGTTTAATCTTTATCCTTCCCCGCCAAAATTTCAAGCTCCCCATATGCAAGTGAATTACAACTAGCATTCAGAGTGCACAATAGTTACTGTCAACCCAGGGAAGTCATGTATTTCAAGGATAACATGCACATTATATGCTTAAACAAAAAATTATTGTCATTGAAAAATACTATCCTCTGTTTGGCTATGCTCATCCCAAGAATCTAATTAATCTAGTTGCCTTCTAAGGAATGCAATCACAATTACCCTCTGCTTTGTCTTGATCTAAGAATGGAAAGATAAAAGTCACATCTAAATTACAATTGTAGATAAAGGGAAATTCTGTTCACACCACTTAATGATTAACTCAACTATCTAATCTGATTGTCCTAGAAATCTAAAGACATAAATTTAATATTGATCTAGGAATTCAAAATACAGAAATTGAGTTCAACTATTCTAGGAAATTGAAGTACAGGAATAAAAAAATTTAATCATAAAAATAAGAGACAAGCTACAAAGATTCATGGAAACAACAACTAAAATATCTAAGGATGAAAAGAGTTGTTACAGTTACCACATGAATTGCATAAGAAATAATCACCTACTCAGTCGACTGTCACACCATGCCACTATAGGTATCCAAGGGATGCAATCACAACACACTGTAAATCCACAATTGTTACAGCTTCCTATGAAGAAATAAAATTAACATAACATCACACAACAAAATAATTGAAAATGCCTAATTTAACTTAGCGATCCCTCTAGAAGGTAGGCCTAGCCTTCACATAGATATGCTAGCTGAACACACGTAAAAACCTTTAGATCAGAAGTAACTCCTTGTATTAAAAGACAGATTGATTACACAAGTCCTCCTCACAGCTAATACAATGAATCGATTATATGTTCAGCAACCCCTGGCTCAAAATAGTTCTTAATATTTATACAATGTAAATCATAACATCCTATCCTATTATGGGGCATCCATGAAGATCTCTCATCTTCAACCGCCCTAAATGACAACAGCTATTACAAACGTGGCAGGATGAAAAATAGGAAACATAAGAAAATAGTTACTCTCCCTAGGAGTGACGATATCTTCAAATTACGGCTACACAAAAGTAGCAACGCACTATTGACCTCCAAGTCTGACGCATTTTGTTACAGCTACCTTGGCACAATTTTGTCCAGGATATCGCACTAGAACTGCATTCCTTGGGTAATGATAGGTAGGATGGGGATCAGCTTGAGTGATGAATGCCCATCCTTTTCATAGCATGTTCAGCCCATTATTCCTATAGTCAATATATCTCAAAATACCTTTATAAACCATCGTATGTTAGCACATTGAGAGATATGAAGCCTTAATTATGACAATCATAAGTATTAATAAAATAGAACAATGACCAATCATATCTTGGTGGTTTGAAGAGTAGATTGGGGGTAAAACGTTTATTTGGCATGCTCAATGGGGTAGGATAGAACAAGAAGAGGTAATTAAGGGTGGTCAAAAGAGGCCATTTCTGGACCCAACACTAATTTGTGAAACCAATTCTACTCAAACCTATGGTGTTGGAAAGAGGGCACCTGAGGATACATGGGTACAAAATTTTAGACACATAGGAGAAGTATTTTTGGAGATACCACATAAACACTATCTAGAATTTCTACACGGGAAATTGGAAAACTAGGGATTCTTGCTTCGGTAGCTTCCCTCCACTGTTTCTAGAAAAGGATCACAATAGAAAACTCACCTTGAAGAGGACCATATTTCTATCCACTAAAATAAAAAATATTCCAATTTTTGAAAATTAGAGTGTCTCTGACAAACCCTAGATCATCGAGCTCTGGAACCAGGACGGACACCTCAAATCGATAAGATCTAATATTTTTCTATTTACAGTTGAGGTTCTGAATTCAAGATGACTAATCACACCAACTTGGTGAAAATATTAGTGAAGATGACAACTTTCAATCATGGAAGTATAGGATTTCACTGGTTCTTGAAGAAAATGAATTGGACACCTACATAAGTGGAGAGGTTCTAGTTCCAGAGGGAGATGAGGCTAAAAGCCTTACATAAGAAGAACT
Source organism: Pseudotsuga menziesii (assembly GCA_001517045.1). Classification (NCBI taxonomy): domain Eukaryota; kingdom Viridiplantae; phylum Streptophyta; class Pinopsida; order Pinales; family Pinaceae; genus Pseudotsuga; species Pseudotsuga menziesii. The sequence goes on from LPNX011072297.1 coordinate 25,003, forward strand.
TGGTCAAGGCCAAGAATATCATTTATGATTCAGTCAAGGATAACCTTATACGACAATTTTTTTCTCTAAATACACCTAAAGAGATGTTTGATTACTTGACCAAGCTATTTGAAGGGAAGAACATAATTTAAAATATGTTTTGAGAAGCCAGTTAAAGAATATAAAGATCCAGAATATAGAGACCATACAATCATACTTTACAAGCGTCTCTCAAATTAAAGAACAATGTGAAGAAGTAGAAGAAGAAGTGGAGAATGAAGAAGTTGTGATAACCACCTTGAATGGACTTCTAGGATCATAGGATTCATTCATTCGAGGAATGTGTGCCAGAAGGAAGTGATTACTTTTAGTAGACTATAGGAAGAGAGCACACAAGAAGAATCTTAGCTCATAATAAGATAAAGAGAAGATGGGAGCAACTGAATACCAAGCTCTCTTGATCTAAAGAAGATCCCTCAAGCGATGAGGAAGATGAAGAACTCAATTATTGAAGAACCTCTCATCCATGTTAAGCATTTGAATAAGAAATGATGATTTTATGAATGAAGAAGATGGTGAAGCTAAATGAAAGATTCTACCCAAAAAAAAATAAAGATAAGTATTCAATTGTCATTTCATGATATTGTTTTGTTATGCATTTGTTTATATTAAGTTGATGTATTATGCATGATAGAATGTTCGCATTAATGAAATTATACTACTAATATGCATCTGATGGGTAAGTAGCTCATGGTGCTATACAACTTTCCATTGCTGCTTATCTAGAATAAAAGCTCGTTGCTAACATATTGGATTAGTGCTCAATCTCAATGATGTCTTGGTAGAGATGGAAGGCATCTAGAAACTTTCCGTAAGATATGGATGCATGTTGTATTGGATAACTTAGTTGCATGATTATATTTTTATGTATAATAATTTTAGATTGTGAATATGCCTTATGAAATGCGTCTAACCATATAACTAATGCATTTGACTTGTACGAAAGATAGCGTAGAATCGCCTACAAGAAAATAAGGATAAGACTTGTTCTGAGGAACAAGTGACGATAGTTCAAGAAATAATCCAAAATGAAGAATAGTGTGACGAGGCCTCAGAAACACTCTAGTTATGTGACACTGTTGAGAGACATCACTGATGCAGAACCTTCCAACTATGAAGAAGTATCCAAGAAGAAAGGCAAGGAGTGCACTAGTTCAAAAGGAATGATGTTTAGGATGTGGTATCAAGACATGAAGGGAATTTTGTAGTATATTCCATATGATATCCATAATGAAGTAGATGGAAACATTGTGGGATACAAGGAAAGATATGTAGCACGATGATTCTCATGGAAAGAAGCCATAGAATACGAAGAGACATTTGCAGAAAATAGAAGTTAAGACACATCATAGGCAGACTCATTTGTGCAAATTAAAGAATGCCTTGTATGAGCTTAGAAGACACCCATGGGATAACACATACATGATGATCTTGAATATCACCTAGAGTGATGAAGATCCTAACGTTTGCTACAAGGTTGAAAATGAAAGCCTATAGAGGATGACAAGCTCATAGATGGGTGCAAGAAGAATTCTTTCAAGATAGAGGAGATTGGTATCCAGTGACCCTATATGGATACATAGAATATTAGTAGCAAAGGAATCTACTTGTCACTCCAGGACAAAATGTTTCAATACATAGACTACGAAAGTCAGATGGAGAGTGATACTCTACTTCATAGGGAGTGAGTGTAGAATATCCTAAGGCTCGACATGGTATGACAGGATGGACAGATTACTCATGGCTCTAGGATTTACTGAGAGTAAAGCATATTCCAATATTTGTTTCAAGGTTGAAGGGAGAATACTAGTGATTCTCATGTTATATGTAGATGACTTGTTCCTGACAGAAAAGGGGAACTCATTAAATTTGCAAGAAGGAGACTTGCTTCTGAGTTCGAGATGAAGGACTTGGATATCATGCATTACTCTCTAGGCATGGGGGTGTGGTAGAATGCAGATGAAATATCCTCGAGACAAGGGAAGTATGCAATAGAGATCCTGAATAGGTTCAGGATGATGGACTGTAAGGCCATGACCACACCTATGGCATCGAACCTGATGCTATTGAGTGTTTCTTCATCAGAGTCAGTTGGTGCTGCAATGTATCATCATATGATTTGTTCCTTGATGTACCTAAGGAATACAAGACCAGATATTTTCTTTGTTGTGAACACAATAAGACATGTTCACCTGATGGTTGCAAAGCGTGTAGTGAGGTACCTAAAGGGTACAATTGATTATGGGCTTAAGTATGAAGTAAATCAGAAAATTAACTTAGAGGGTTATATGGATTCAAATTGGGCAGTAGTGCCATTGATAAGAAGAGTACTTCAGGGTGTTGCTTCAGTATGAGATCAGATGTGATATCTTGGTTTAGCAGGAAGGAGTCCTACATGGAGCTAAGTACATCTGAGGAAAAATATGTTTGCCTATTAGGGAGGTAGTATGTTTCTTTTGAAAACTACTATTTGATTTGGTTGATTTGAATTACATTTTTGTATGATGCAGAGAAAAGTGGTGAAGATCTAGTTTGTGATCCAGATCGAGATCTCTCAAAAGAGGGGGTTCTAGCATAGCCGATAAGATAGGTTGTCTGAGCATAAAATACTAGAGAAGATCATAGGTTTCATAGACATAAACAATCCTATAGGTTTTCCTCAGATGTAATTGGTCTTGATGAAGCTCACAGGCTATCCTTGGATGTAATCAAGCCTGATATGATTCTATGCTATAAATGGCCAGATTGAATTTTGAGTACTTAAGGGAGAAGCTTGGTGTTCTCTAGGTCGAGGTTCCTTCCAAGGGGAAGTGATGAGTCCTTGGGCCCTTATGACATGGTTGCAGGCTAGGCCTCCCATGGTTGGATGTAAGCACTAAGAATTTCTAACATGGTGGAAGGATGTGTTCCTCCCGGTTAGATATAAGTGTTGTTCCTTTCTGACATGGTGGTAGATAGGACAGCCCATGGTTAGATATAAGTGTTTTGGATTTCTAAAATTGTGGTAAGCAAGGCCTCCCATGTTCAAATGTAGGTGCTTTTCCTTTTTGGCATGGTGGTAGGTGGGGCCTCCCATTATCAGATATAAGTGCAGTAGCCTACATCCAGTATGAGAAAAAACTAGTTGTGTAAAGACCCACATCCACTATGAAAAAGGACCAGCTATGTGGAATTACATCCAGCATGAATAAGGGCTGGCTCTATAGTTTCCTACATACAATATGAAAAAGGATTGGCTCTATAGAGACCCACATACAGTATGAAAAATGAATAGCTCTATGGAAGTACATCCAACATGAAAAAGGGTTGGCTCTGTCGTGGCATACATCCAGTATAAAAAAGGACTGGCTCTGTAGAGACCCACATCGAGTATGAAAAAGTACTAGCTCTATGGAAGCACATCCAGCATGAAAAATGGTTGGCTCTATAGTGGACTACATCTAGTATGAAAATGGACTTGCTCTATAGAGACCCACATCTAGTATGAAAAAGGAATGGCTCTTTGGAAGTACATCCAACATGAAAAAGGGATGGCTCTATAGTGGCCTACATCCAGTATGAAAAAGGACTGGCTCTGTAGAGACCCACATCTAGTATGAAAAAGGAATGGCTCTATGGAAGTACATCCAGCATGAAAAAGAGCTGGCTCTATAGTGGCCTACATCCAGTATGAAAAGGGATTGTCTCTCTAGATACCCACATCGAGTATTAAAAAGGACTGGCTCTGTGGAGGTACATACAGTATGAAAGAGGACTAGCTCTGTAGAGGCCTACATCCAGTATGGAAAAGGACGGAATCTTTAGAGGAATACCTACATGGATTCTAGGACTAAAACTAGCATGAAAAAGGGTTGGCTCTACAGAAATTCCTGTGACAAGAATAATGAATAGATTACACCATTTGATTAAGATAGCAGAAGTAGTGATGATGATGATGATCTAGTGATGATTCAGATTTGATGATCATCCAGTGATTATGTAGCTTTGATGATGATCCAGTGATGATCCAACTTTGATGATAATCCAGTGATGATCCAACTTTGATGATAATCCAACGATGATCCAGAGAAGAAGAGTTGTGCTGATGAATTGTGTCAAAAGAATACCTTCCCGGTTAAGAGTGACTGTTGATTTACTTGTAACTTCATAATGTATTCACTTGTATATGTTGTATTTCATTGATCCCCGATGCTCCTATCAAGACAATCACTTGTATTTCCTTGTACCCCAATGTTCTTATCAGGAGAATTACTAAAAGTCATGAGGTAGTTCCCTCCATTTTAAGTCGGTCATTAGTACCCTAGTTGTGGTTACTCGAGGCTACATAACTGAGTTAGGATTACTCGACCCTATGTAACTAAGTCATATATTAAGTGAACGAAAGAATATAAATATAATTTAGGCTCTCCTCATTTCTACACACATATACACTCACTCAACTGGGGTGCATCAGTGACAGAGGAAGTGCTCACACAAGTGAGAGAGAGAACAACTGCTGGAGATCATATTTCTGTCTTTGGGTTTTACTGCTGCCATTAGTGATCATTCTATCTTTGAGGAAGTTGTGGGGTTTTTCCTTTATGGTTTCCTTGAGGATAAATCTTTGTGTCTACTGTCTCTTGTGATTTATTGTTGTGCATGTTATTCTCTCAGATAATATCATATTGCTTAAATGATAACAATATAACAATGTTGCATTTAAAAATAGAGGTATATAGAACTTGAAAAGATGGATAATTTTTTTACTCCCCATGGTTTCTTTAAATTTATTTACGTTGTTACTACATTTCATTTCGTTTGTTTGTATTAGAATTCATGAAGGATATTTGGAATCTAATGTGTGATTGTATAAGTTTGCACATCCTAATGATGACCTAAGAACCATCTTGTGGGACATGTCAACTGAACATGATAAATCATCTACAATCTACAACTCTAGGAGAATTGGAGGAAAAATTAGTGAAACAAGATAGGTTAATGTCTAACTAGTCAATAGAAACAATTCAACCTTCATGGGAGAAGGTCATTGTTCAAAATATGGTGGAGATGATGTCCTTCATTGAACATATTTGAGACTTTAGTTTCCAGGGCCTAAGATTTGGTTAAGGTACTCTATCCAATCCGTAGCATGACCTTTCCCTCTTATTCATGAAAAGATTTTGACTAAACATTAAAGATAGTTATGTTTGGACCCAATATTTTTGGTAGGATATGAATGCAACTTGACCTGTCCATGCTTTCTTTTTGGACTTGAATTATTTTAAGAGTTTATTGGTGTTATGCTTATTTCCCTTAATGTAGTAGGGGATATAATTGGTCTCTCTTAACTCATTCAACTATGATTAGAGAATGGGCTCGATGAATGTGATTACCAACTCTTCACAACCATCCTTACAAATGATGAAATAGGTCTATTATCAATCTCTACTACTGAATGAAATTGTAAATGTTATAAAACATGAGCACATAGCAATAATAGATATACAGTTAAATCATAAACAAAATTCAAAACACATTAAAACATTACAGATAGACATAGAGATAATGTGGTTCACCCAAACGATGGGCTACATCCACAAAGAAATTGTTAGTCCTTTTATTACAGTCCAGAAAGATGAAGGGATACAACTTGCAGCAATACTGCTACACTTCATATTCATGCTCTAATAGTATTTCTTCTTTTACAATACAATACCATACACATTCATTTTTACAATGATTTCTTTTATAGGGGAAATACAATGGGAAAATTGTAGGGTTAACCCAATACCATGGGTCCACAAAACTATTGGCCAACAAATATCCCCAAAAAAACTCTTAGGGGCTCTACCCTAAAACCCCTGTTTCTCAGGGACGATGACCCCATGACTTGGGGGTTTTCTAGCCCCCTAGACCCCTTAGCTAGGGGGGATGGCCCCCCTGGGAACCCCGCAAGGGGACTAAGTCCCCTCGCACCCCCCAGCTGGGACGAGTGTACAGTAAACATGGGATACAAACATGACTGCTCAATAATATCTCTAGAGATCATGCTCCATAACCAAAAATATTCCACTTGGATACTGATCACAACAACTCCACCACTGCTACACTTGCTGGACTATGCTTGTTAGATGCACCAGGTAGATAGAGAGGGGGGGTGAATATGTGTGTGGAGTATTTATTAATTTTTCAATTTTAATAATCAAAAAATAATTCATCAATGCATTATTCTACCATTACCATAATCATTTCATAAACATCTATCACTTAATCATTTATAAATCATAAGCATATGAATCATGAAGTCATAACAAGAACCATACCACAAGAGAACACAACACCATATCATTTTGTAATTTTTTGTATTTGTTTTGGAACAGCTACAACCATGAGGTAAAATCAACACCTACCAATACAAAGAGCACCTACTCTTCTTTGAGGACCCTTCCTGGTTTTCTTAGACCCTACTAAGAAGGGTTTGAGGTATCCTAACCTCAAAAGTAAGACAAGCTTACTTTTACAATTAAAGCTCATTGTCACATCATCTCATCAATCACATCAACATCACCTGTCTCTTCAATATGTTCTGTTGTTGGTCAATACTGCTGATCATCTGCTCATCACTCTCATCAACACTGCTCCAACACACTTCTCAATCTTCTCTGTTCATCAACACTTGCTCTTCAATACTTCCAGGTCATCAAGGTTTTCTCAATATGCTGCTAGTGCCATCAGCTTGCCATGTCTTCTTCTTCAGTTTGTGAATGGTCATGTCCTACCTGAGATCATCAAGGAGTATGGGAGTGCATGCATCATAGATCATAGAGTATCATATCATGACATACATCATCTTCATCATAGTATGCTTGCTCAAGCATCATCTTCATCAACAACTTACTGCTTATGTCTCTTCTGTAGATGACCATAACTCATCATACAACATTCCCAGTCATCAACCCCACAGGTGATGCCATGATGGATCTTGACCCTTGGAGGTCTTCTTGTGTGGCTGAGGTGGTTGAAGAATCCCGTGAAGCCTCTTACTTGATGAAGAAGATTTGAAGAAGTCCTTGGACCCACACTTGATGGGTTGATGGTCCTTGAACCCTTGAAGGAGATGATATGGTTACTTGTGGATGATGGGGTCCTTGGTCACACATGTCATGGTGTTGGGATTCTTTGGTGAAGCTCTTGACGGCTTGATACATCCTTGCATATGACGGTTTGGGTCTTGAACCCAAAGATATGGATCTTGAAGATGATGAGTGACATGACAAAATCACCTTGTTGACGCATCCTTATGATATGACTTGAGGATAAACCCCAAACCATTTTAAAATGGCGGTACAATGTCTCATCAACATTAAAAACATTTTATTTAAATATTATATGATTCAAATTCAATTTTTAAATACAAAATACATACTTACCTTGCTCACCCTAGAAGTCGTACCTAATTGAAGGAGTGGACAACACGAATGTGTATATAAACGCATCACCTTCACACTCCAAAACTGAGTTCATTAAAATCAAAAAAGCAATTAATATTTGTTTTTAGCAGGTCCGCTCCACAAAATTTATAAAATTTTCTTATCAGGTCGGCCCCAAAATATGAAGGGAAGCGTGTATAAATAGAAGTGATGTCTTTTTCATTTTCAGGTGGATTCATGGGAGTATTCTGAGCTCTGATTTCGGATTAGTGACTAAGGTAGCCATAGTGGAGGTTCCATGTCTGATTTTTGGACATCCACACATCTCTAATTTTTATATGAAGTATCCCTTTCTAATTTTCAGGTGAGATGAGATTTGACTTTGGGTATACAGTGACTAAAGCAACCATAGTAGAGGCCTGATTTTTTTACTAGCAGATCTGCAGAAGCAAAAGAGATTGGGCCAACCATTGAGGAATAATTTTGGACTATCTAAACATAGAAAATTTTGACTATTACGCCATATGAGGGCACACTTTTGCAGAGATAAATTGTAGAATACAAGGAGAATACAACTATGATCTTGGGAATCTGTAATCTCTCCGTATTTGTTGACAAAAACTTAAACAAGCTCAGAAAAGGAGTTTTGATCCTGATAACCAAGGACTCTTGAAAACATGACTAGAGATTCTGGTATGTAAATCAAGTTTTCAAAGGTATGTAGACTATGCTCTTGATTAGGAAGCCATTCCTTTTGTAATGCACAAAGGAGTTACTCTTTGTTTTTAACAAAGGTATGCAAACAATCCATGTACAATTCAAAGGGTTCTAAGTAGGTTCCTTCAGAACAAACTAACCACTGGAAGGTAATTATGGGGAAGTTTGCTAAACAGAGAAAATATGGAACACCCTCGTTTGATGGGAGAAACTATGCATTCTGAAGCATAAGAATGAGAGCCTTCATAGAAGCTCAAGGAATTGAAATATGGTAGTGTATCAAGAATGGGTACAAAAGACCGTGCCAACTGATGCAGGTGAGTTGGTCCAATACAACAACAAATGGAAGGCCATAAATCATCTTCTAGGTGCTATAAATGAATCTATATTCAACAAAGTGATGAATTGTCCCTCTGCAAAGGAAATGTGGGACAAAATCCAAACCACATATGAAAGAGACAACAAAGTCAAGGAAACCAAACTTCATACATACAACGGACAATTTGAACAACTAAGAATGAATGAAGATGAAGACATAGTAGCTTATATTCTTCAAGTTGATCAACTTGTGAATACCATCAGAGTTTTGGGAGAAGAGGTTGAGGAGGCTATAGTTGTTCGAAAAATTGTAAGAACTCTTCCCAAAAGGTTCAACCCCAAGTTCTCTTCCTTAGAAGAAATAACATATCTAAAGACTATGATAGTGGATGAACTGCATGGGACTCTAGTAGCTTACGAAATGAGAATTGAAGATGAAGACATGTCAAGAAAGGAAGCAGCATTCAAGGTCTCCTCCAAACAAGCCGGGAAGAAAAAATAAACAAAAGACAAACTACCAAGTGATGAATCTAATGATGAATAAATAGCCAACTTTGTTTGGAAATTAAAGAGAGGCATTGGAAAATACAAAGGTAAGCTACCTCTTAAATGTTTTTCATGTGGAACGATAGGTCATTTTGCTTCTAAATTTCCATATGCAAAGAAATCAGATGGCGAAGAGGTGATAGTTTTAAACCCTACAAGAAGTACAATAATTACAATATTAAGAGCAGAAGAAAGTTTGCAAAGAAAAAAAGTCTCTACACAAAAAGAGACAATAGCTCATCCAATGGTGACTGCGACAATAACAATGACAGTGATTCTAATTATGATGATGAACCAGAGAAAGTACTCTTTATGGAAATAAGATTAGATAAGGATCATAATAGTAATGAAGAATCTGAAGATGAAGGAGAAGTAGATCTTGACATAGAACTTGTAAGCACCTTGAAAGAGTCAAAGAAATTCAGGAAGGATAATAGAATTCTTAAGGAAGAGGCACACCGGTTTGAACAAACCATTGTTGACTTAAAGACCAAACTAAAAGAATCCAAATGAGTTGAAGACTCTATTATTGAACAAATAATGAAAAATATAAGAGAAAAGAAGAATCATGATCCTGAGATAGTATCTCTGAAGAACAAGCTGCAAATGAAAGATATCACAAAGGGTTATGAAAACAGCTCCAAGGTTCTAGAACAAATCATCAGCAATCAAAATTGATTCTTTGACAAGACCGGTATAGGATACAAGAAGAATACAAATGAATCCTCAAGCTCAATGTTGACAGATAACAAAAATAACCCAATAAGGTATACAGAAGTTGTCAAGGACTACAAAAATGAAGAAGAGATTGAATGCGATCAAGAACAACCCTTATCAGAAGAAGGGCTAGCAGAAAGACCAGATCTCAGAAAATCACCTCCTCCATATGTTCCAAGGTATGGATACTTCTTTTATGGACATTGCTTTACATGTGGAAGATTTGGACACAAAGCTGTAAACTGTTTTCAAAGAAGAAACTTTGAGACAAGGAATTGTTATAATAATCAACCCATAGTTAGCTACCTTAGACATTAATTAATCCAATTTTTGTCTTATTTGCCTAGTTTCCATATTCCACCTTATGCAAGTTGTCCTCCACATGTCCAAAGTGATCAAACATTCTAAAATTGATTCATGGAGTGCTTGGGAAACCACTTGGAATCAAATCTACTTTAGTCCTCGCCTTCCTAGCGCATGTCTGCTTTCTCCACTTTATTGCCTGCTTTTGTTGAGTTTTAAGGCAATTGGGAAAGTTTGACTAGGTGAAGTTAACTTATTTTTTGTCCTCATCATCCTCCACTATTTTATCCTAAGAAAATAATGTATGAGTTTTCCTTCCATCATCTATTAGCTTGCCTAATTGATTTTGCAAATTCATGAGCTCCTAGACAATTTTGGAAACTGCTTTATGCACCTATGGGGGATTTGCTTAGATTTAATAAGCCTGCTTTTGACCAAATTCGAATGGAATACTTATGTATTTGAATGTCTCATGTAATTATTTGTTATGGCAGCCTATGAATTCATAGGCTTGGATATTGTACACTTATTCAATATAGATTAGTGTTCTGCTCCATATTCAGTCTCCTTTGTGTGTAATTTGCATGTGTAATTGGCAATTGTTGTGGGTGTAATTGTTCTAACACTTAGTTTCAATTTACACATGGTATAAAATCCTTTGTAGATCAATTTCTCTCCTTCCAATTTGTTATTGAAGGTTCCACATCATTGACTGGGGGCATTCTGCTGACTGAAGGGACAATTTCTGAGCTATGGATCAATCTCAGAAGATCATCTTGACTCCATTTAACTTATTTGAATGTAAAGAAGATATGGATATATTATTGAGAGAAAAAGGCCTCTACAGAGTGACTATGGAAATATAAGTAGATCCCAATGCAGCTGCAAAGAAAATTAAATGGCACAACAGGAGGGATGAGGCCTATGGTCTCCTATGTCTGAGCATATTTAGAGACCTCCTTTTCCATCTTGATGGATTAACACCACCAAATGAAGTATGACAGAAGCTTGTTGAGCTTTTTAGTAAGACAGATGAGATGAGGGGACATGACATTCAAAATGAATTGATCTCCCTGAGTCCCAATAGCTTTGAATTCCTACAACTCTATTTTTCCAAGTTCAAAGCCCTTGTTTTGTAGCTAAAATAGTGTGGATCAAAAAGAAGGAGGAGAAACTGATTTTGTCCATACTCTCAAAGATTTCCCCTAACTATTCAGTGTTTTTCTTGACCTTCCATGCCACAAAGTTGACAGGTCAAGCTTGGAAAATGCCTAGCCTTGCAGATTTCATGGAATCTCTCACACAAGAACAAGATAAATTGGTGATGATGGGCACCATCAAACCTTCCAAAGACCAAGCTCTAGTTGTTGGAGATTCAAGGGTGGATTCAAAAGGAAAGAAAAAATCCAAGAATCCACCTGAGAAAAAGAGATACAAGAACAAGTCTCCAAAGGAGCCCCAAAGCTCCAAGAAGAAATTTCAGAAGAAGAACAACAAAAGAGAAATGAGTAAGTGTGCATATTGTAGTAAGGGAAATCATCCTGAAAGCTCCTACATGGAGAATCAAATTGACATGCTGACCCAACTCCTGGAGAAGAATGGCATCTCCCTTCTTAATAGCTCAAAGAAGAGGGAAGGAGGATCAAATTCAGAAGACAGAGAGAGAGTTCATGCATTGGTTGCTAGCACAACAAGATCACCTAGTTTCATCATTGATTCTAGAGCTTCAAAACATATGGTTTCGACCAAGGAGGAATTCTTACCTCACTTGACATGTCGAAAGGTGCACCAATAGTACTGGGAGATGACTCTCTCACTAAAATTTTGGGCAAAGATAGGATTGATCTTGACCATGGTAAGTTCAGCAATGTATTGTATGTTCCAGGTCTTCCCTCTAACCTCTTATCAGTGTATCAGATGACCCACACAAGGTCTCCAAAGAAGGTCATATTCTCCCTTGATGAAGTTGAGATCATAGAGATCTCATGTGGTAAAGTTATTGCAAAAGGAATTGCAAATCACACTTCGAAGGTATACATGTTCTCACACTTCCTACCCTACTCAAAACCCTCTACTCTTCTGATTCATGCTAATGAGGCAAGCAAGCTTTGGCATGAAATATTTGGCCAGCTTAATTACAAGTATCTTTCTGATCTTAGTGAAAAATAAATGGTCATAGGGTTACCAAATATTAAGTTTTCCAAAGGAGTCTGTCAAGGTTACATCTTAGGAAAACACCCAGAGCATAAATTTGAGAAAGATAGTCATGAGAGAACCTGTGCACCTCTTGAGTTGATCTACAGTGATGTTGTTGTCCCATTTCCTCATATTTCAATGATTCAGGCAAAATATGCATTGACATTCATAGATGACTTTTCCAGGTATTGCTGGGTTTACTTCCTGAAACACAAGTCTCAAGTTTATGGCCTCTTCAAAGTCTTTAAGGCTTTGGTTGAAAACCAGTCTGGGAGGAAACTCAAGGTCCTCAGATCTAACAATGGTGGTGAGTATGTCAAGTATTATTTTATTCAATATTGTGCAGATGTAGGTATTCAGATGTAGCATTCTATCCCTTACACACCATAGCAAAATGGTGTTCCAGAGAGGAAGAACAGATCACTGAAAGAGATGGCAACCTGCATGATGGAGGCTAAGACTTTACCACCAAAGTTTTGGACCCAAGATATAAAATTTGCAGCCTATATTCAAAATAGGGTGCCTCATAAACAGCTTGATGGTATGACTCCTTTCAAAGCATGGAGTGGGCACAATCCAGATGTGACCCATTTCAGGATTTTTGGCTCAAGGGCTTGGGATAGAATTCCAACAGAAAAGAGGAAGGATTTGCAACCCCAAATCCAAGAGTGTCTATTTGTTGGGTACTCTGAAGATTCAAAAGGGTACAATCTGATCAATTTGAGCACAAACAAATCCTTCATTGAAAGGAGTGTTCAGTTCCAAGAAGAGCCTTTAGCAGCAGTGGAAGTTGGAGAATCCTCTTCACCACCAGAACCATTGAATGTAAGTGAAGAGATAGTTGAGCTTGCTGATTCTGATATGTCTAATAATGATGATTTAATTACAGATACTAACATTCCTACAAGACCAAAATGGGAATCAAATACCATTCATGCAGCTGGAGAACTAGCTGGAAATCCTAATGATCCTAGGAGGACTAGATCTCAGTTTGAGAGTGCTCTATGCATGAAAGATCCTATGTTTGCAGAAAAATGCTATTTGATGGTTGAATAAAAACCACATACATATGAATATGAATCAAATGATCCAATATGGAAAAAATCCATGAAAGAAGAGTTCAACTCACTCCAGAAGAACAACACTTGGGAGCTGGTTGATCTTCCCCTAAGGAGGAAGCTAGTCCAGTGTAAGTGGGTTTACAAAACCAAATTTTCTGTTGATGGTTCACCTTTGAAATATAAGGCCATATTGGTAGCCAACTACTCATAAGTACATGGCATAGACTACAATGAGGCCTTTACACCAGTGGCAAAGATGGACTGCATCAGGCTAGCCTTAGCCATTTCAGCTTCGAAGTAGTGGGAGGTACATCACATGGATGTGAAGCGTGCTTTCCTAAATGGAGATCTTACTGAAGAGATTTACATGCAGCCGCCTCAAGGATTTTCTACTAATCCATCTCTTGTGTGCAAGCTTAATAAATCATTGTATGGGCTTAAGCAAGCCCCTAGGGCTTGGTATGGCAAGATTGATAGCTTTTTGCTATCATTGAATTTTGTTCAATGCAAGTCAGATCCAAATGTCTATTTGAAGCTGATTCATGGTTCATTAATGATTATTTTCTTGTATGGTTATGACCTTCTCATTATAGGAAGCTCCAAGGATGAAATTGCCTCCTTCAAGGATGCAATGAACCATGCCTTCTCCATGAGTGATTTGGGGTTATTGAGCCAATTCTTGGGGCTCGAGATTGCTCAGACAAAATATGGAATAAAAGTAAATCAGTCCAAGTATGCCTTGGATTTTCTAAACAAGTTCAACATGAAGGATTGCAAGCCAAGCAAGACTCCTTTCCTTTCAGGAGTTAAGCTTGAAGAAGATGATTCTTCACCTATTGTAAACAATACACTGTATAGGAAACTGATTGGGTGTTTGTTGTACCTTCCACATACTTGACCTGATATTTCTTATGTAGTAAGTGTGGCTTCAATATAAATGGATCAGCCTCATGAGATCCATTGGAGAGCAGCCAAAAGGATCCTTAACTTTGTTCAGGGAACAAGGACTCATGGGATCTTCTATAAAGCTAAATATGATCTTGATTTGATTGGGTTTACTGATAGTGATTGGGCAAGTGACAACATAGATCAAAAGTCAAAATCAGGATATGTGTTCATGCTTGCTAAAGGACCAATCAGCTGGTCGAGCAAAAAACAGAGTGCCATTGCACTCTCATCTACAGAAGTAGAGTACAGAGGAGTTGTAAAAGCAACAACTCAATGTTTATGGTTGCGGGGGTTACTTGGTGAGTGTGGCTTCGAATCAGAATACTCAACTACTATCTATTGTGATAATCAGAGTACCATTCAAATCTACAATGATCCAGTTCAGAGACAGAGAACCAAACATATTGAGATCCATATGCACTACATCAAACAACTTGTGCATGATGTCACCATTCACCTACTCTTCTGTTCATCTTCAGAACAAGTAGCAGATATCTTCACCAAAGTTTTTTGTGAGAAGATGTTCAGCAATGTCAAATCACTACTAGGGATTGATGATCATGCTGTGAAGCATGAGTGATGACAAGATTTTGAAATTTTGTTTTACTGTCCATGTTTAAGGGAGGATTTTTCCCACTGGGTTTTTGCCTCTTTCCTTGGTTAAATGGACATGTAGTATGTAAATGGTGACTAAGACTTGTTGCTAGGCCCTATAATTTTCTGATATTTTACTTATAAGTTACGCTTAAGCGGGGGTGTTAGAATAATCAACCCATAGTTAGCTACCTTAGACATTAAATAATCCAATTTTTGTCTTATTTGCCTAGTTTCCATATTCCACCTTATGCAAGTTGTCCTCCACATGTACAAAGTGGTCAAACTTACTAAAATTGAGTCATGGAGCACTTTGGAAACCAGTTGGAATCAAATCTTCTTTATTCCTGGCCTTCCTAGCGCATGTCTTCTTTTTCTGCTTTATTGCCTGCTTTTGCTGAGTTTTAAGGCAATTGGGAAAGTTTGACTAGGTGAAGTTAACTTGTTTTTTTTCCTCATAATCCTCCACTCTTTTATCCTAATAAAAGAATGTATGAGTTTTCCTTCCATCATCTATTATCTTACCTAATTGATTTTTCCAATTCGTGAGCTCCTAGACAGTTTTGGAAACTGCTTTATGCACCTATGGGGAATTTGCTTAGATTTAGTAAGCCTGCTTTTGACCAAATTCGAATGGCATCCTTATGCATTCGAATATATCATGTAATTATTTATTGTGGCAGCCTATGACTTCACAGGGTTGGCTATTGTATACTTATTCAATATAGATTAGTGTTCTACTCCATATTTAGTCTCCTTTGTGTGTAATTTGCATTCATAATTGGCAATTGTTGTGAGTGTAATTGTTCTAACACCTGGGTTCAATTTACACAGGAATGAACTTGCAAGCCTCAGACTACCACAATACAACAACATATTTGGTCCCTTGAGATTAGAACTAGAATGTTACAAGTGTAACAACTTTGCACATACAACCAGAAATTGCAGAATGAGGATACCAACAGTAAGAAATGAGGACATTCCCAACAAGGTATTGATCAAACACAATAACAAATATGAATGTGGAATTGCTCTTCAAGATCAGAATCACAGCTCTTATAAATGGTATGTTTATAGTGGTTGCTCCAAACATATGACAGGTGACAAAGATGATTTCATCAATATTGAAAAGGATAAAGGATCTGTTTCATTTGGAAATAACAATTCAGCAAAAGTATTAGGAAAGGGCACAATAAAGCTAGGAAGTAAAAACTCCTTGGCTGAAAATTTCTTGCTTGTAGATAACATGAAACATAATCTGCTAAGCATCAGTCAAATGTGTGATCAAGGACATGAACTCATATTCAACTCAAAAGGATGCAAAATAAGAAAGAAAGGATCAAGGAAGTTAGTAGCCACAACCACAAGGAGTCCAAACAACATATACGTGTTAGATGAGATTGAGTCTGAAAAATGTCACTTGGGAAAATAAGATGAAAGTTGGCTTTAGCACAAAAGAATGGGGCATATAAATTTTGACAATTTGGTCAAAATATACAAAAACCAAGCAGTTCGAAATATGTTGAAATTCACAAATCCTGCTAACTCTGTATGTGAATAGTGTCAACATGGAAAACAAACAAGAGTGCATTTTAAGACGAAAGAGAATTCTTCTACAAAACATTTGGATCTCGTTCACACTAACTGATGTGGACCAACCAAAAGCAAAGGATTGAATGGAAAAAATACTTCATGCTACTCATTGATGACTGTACCAGGATGACATGGGTATGTCTTCTCAATAGGAAATTAGAAGCATTTGGATGTTTAAAAATGTTCAAGGAACTGGTCAAGAATGAAACAGGGTCATGAATCAAGTGCCTTAGATCTGACAACAGTGGACAATTCACTTCTGATGAATACAACAAATACTGTGAAGATGATGGAATGAAGAGACAGTTTTCAGTAGCCAGAACACCTCAGCAAAATGGATTTGCTGAAATAAAGAATAGATCAGTAATGGAGATGGCTCGAACCATGTTGAATGAATCCAATTTAAACTAAAAATTTTGGGGACACATAGTTCATACAGCAGTACACATCTTAAATAGAGGATTACTCAGAAAAAAAGCGATAAAACTTCCTACAAGCTATGGACCGGAAGAGAAGCAAGTGTACGACACTTCAGAATCTTTGGAAGAAAGTGTTACATCAAAAGAGAAGATAATAAGATTGGAAAATTTGACTCTTGAGTAGATGAGGGCATATTCATTGGATATTCATCCAAGAGGGAAGCTTACAAATGATACAATATGAGATTAGACAAATTGATTGAAAGCATTAACATGAATATAGATGAAGGAATACTAACATCATCCAGAAAAGACTCAGAATAATTAGGCGCTGAAGAAGAGGAAGGTTCCAAGAAAAAGGATGTGAAGAAAATTAAAGTGGAAGAACAAGTAGATGAGGATGAAGAGAAACCCACGGAATTTGAATAACATGATCAACCAACTATCGAACAAGAAGAACAAAAGGATCAACTAACACCTAAGAACTGGTACCAGAAGAAGACAATCCAAAATAAATGAGCAGGTACACTTCTCTCTTTTGTCTACAATTGAACCTGCGAATTTTGTAGAGGCCAATACAGATGAACAATGGGTTAAATCTATAGAAGAAGAACTAGATCAAATTGATAAGAATGAAACTTGGGAACTTGTTCCAAGACCATGTAAAAAGAATGTAATTGGCACAAAATGGGTTTTTAGAAACAAAATGAATGAAGATGGATAGGTGATCAGAAACAAGGCTTGATTGGTTTGTAAGGGTTATGCTTAGATTGAAGGAATAGACTTTGAAGAAACATATGCACCAGTAGCCAAAATGGAAGCTATTAGAATGGTATTGGCTTACGCTTTCACTAGAGACATCAAAGTGTATCATATGGACATAAAATCAGCTTTTCTAAATGGGGAATTGGAAGAAGAAGTCTATGTCGAACAACCAGAAGGATTTCAACTTTCATAAAACAAGGACTATGTATGCAGGCTCAAAAGGGCCTTATATGGACTAAAGCAAGCTCCAAGAGCTTGGTATTCTAGATTGGACAGGTACTTACTACAAAAAAAATTTAAGATGGGAAGTGCAGATAGCAATTTGTACATCAAGCAAGACAATGACAGCATACTCATCATTTAAGTTTATGTTGATGATATCATATTTGGAAGTGATGATGATTCATTGAGTCAACAATTTTCTAAGGACATGCAAAAAGAGTTTGAAATTCCATTACTTGGTGAATTGACCTTCTTCTTGGGACTCCAGATATCTCAAAGAATAAAAGGAATTTTTATTTCCCGGACAAAATACATCAAGGAGATGTTAAAAAAATTCTAGATGGAATACAGTAAACCTGTGAGTACCCCTATGATCACCAGTTTTAAGGTAAGCAAAGACGATGATTCCAAGGAATTTGATCAAAAGATCTATAGATCAATGATTGGTATTCTACTATATGTAACTGCCTCCAAACTAGATGTGGTGCAAGTCGTTGGACAAGTTACAAGATATCAAGCTTCCCAAAAGGAAACTCACATTATAGCAATTAAAAGGATCTTCAAGTATCTCAAAGGAACTTTGGATTTTGGACTTTGGTATCCAAAAGGGAATGATTTGACATGGATAGCCTATTTAGATGCAGATTAGGAAGGATGTGTTGATGATAGAAGAAGCACTAGTGGAACAACTTTATTTTTAGGTAGTTGGTTAGTATCTTGGTGAAGCAAAAAGCAGTCTTGAGTGTCCTTATCAACTGTAGAAGTAGAATATATAGCAGCAACATCTTGTTGTACTTAGATTCTTTGGATGACGAAAACCCTGTAAGACATACACATGACATGTAATGAGTCAATCCTTCTTCTATGTGACAATACAAGTTCCATCAATATGTCCAAGAATCCAGTTATGCATTCCAAGACCAAGCACATTCCAATCAAGTTTCACTTTCTTTGGGAACAGGTCATAGAAAAGAATATCAAGTTGGAATATATCAGGACAAAAGAACAGGTTGCAGATATTTTTACTAAGCCTCTCCTAAGAGAGACTTTTGAATACCTTAGAGAAAAAATAGGAATCATGCTATCTCCTAATTGAATTCATCTATCTTCAACAACACTACAGTATGACACAGGGAGCATGGCCTGAGGGGGAGCATGCCCTAAGGGGAAGTTGTATTATCAAAGGATGTTCCCTTTTCCATTGATTCCAAAGGGGGAGAGAAGTTGTGAATGAGGGGAACGTATTCTGAGGAAGAGTTATGGTGTTGTCATCAATGAAAAAGGGGGATATTGTTGATTAAGTTGTCATTGATGCCAACAATGCATGGTCATTAATGCCAAAAAATGTCTCTTGGTGCCCCTTGAGGAGCCCCTGAGGGTTAAGTAGTTTTCAATGTCAAAGGAGACATTTTGACTTTTTCCAAGCCCAAGTCTGAATCCCTTCTAGCCCTTGGGACAATGCCAAAATCCCTGTTCACCTTGTTCACCCTGTAGAGTGCTCAAATACATCTAGCTTGTCTTATGATTTCCTAGTTGTGTCTTTTGTAATTTGAAGAAGTTGCAAGAGTCCAAATGACCCTTTCAGTGGTCATTTGCGTTTGATAAAGGGCACAGTACTCTAGGACAAGCATAGGCAACCCCTCCTTGGTGGTCATGAGTCTTCATTTATGGTAACTCTAATGAACTAACAAACTATCCTAAAACCCTTACCCGTGGCCTGTAAGCCTACATTCTACTCTTTGTTGTATGCCTTCACCTTAAAACATTAGTAATACCCCAACTTTGAACAAATATTCCCTATATATAAAATACTAATAAAACTTACAACAATTAATAAGTATTAAAACATAATTAAAATAATATTAAATTAAAGTCCCTAAACTTCTATTTATGAAGATTAACCTCCTTTAATTTTAATTAAAACTTGCTTTAATTAAATATTTAAAAAACCCATTAAATATTTAACATCTTTTTTAATAAAAAGACTTAACCATTACCTAATTACATTTTAATTTTAATTAAAATTGAAATATAGTAAAATGATTTAACACTTTTTAATATAATAAACAAAAAAACCCTTCATCTTCCACAATGGAGCACTTTTTAACATTAAAAAAAAAAGCTCTTTTAATTTTTAAATGAAATATTAAATTAAAACATTAAAACATTTAGCAATTAAAACAAGTTTAATATTAAATTTAAACCCCATTGAATACAAAATGAAATTCGTTGCAACAAGTTTTAAGGGTAAAATCTATTCTAAATAAAACTTTAAAATATTACGTCTCACAAGTTGCCTCTATTGTGAAGATACTAGAACAAATATATAAATACATTGACATTGTCACACTCAGTAAAAAATAATTAACGAATATCTGACAGGGTCTTAAGAATTTCGTGAGCTGACTCTGGGATTTCGGAGTTACAATAGAAGATTTATTTTAATTGTGGTAGAACCAAGTTTGAAAAATGGTCCTCTCTTTTTCTTTTTGCCGAATTATGGAGCAGCAAGTCAGTGAAATTTTGTGGGGTTCTTGGCATCATAATTAAAGGAGCAGAACCGAGATTTTTACACAGAAAAGATAATTGTTTTGGGATCTGAATTTTGATTGAGATTTGATGGCAGACAGAGGCTCTCTTTCATTAGGTTAAGCTATTGTTTTGACTGAGATCTTGTTGGTAGCGGTAGACATGAAAATGAAATTTCCACAGAGTTTTGTCACCAACACCTACCATCATATCCATCCATATTCTTTTTTAGTGAGTTCTTGGTTGAAGTTTCCTTGATGTAAACAAACCCGAAGTTGCCCTTCTCAATAGTGCCTTGTCTTTTCAAATTCTTTTTCTTGTTTTGCACAGAGTATGATGATTGGATGCTGATCTTTAAAGGGTTCACACACACTCTAAGTTTAGTCCTGAGCTTCTCTTGAAGACTATTTTTTTGTTGGTTCCTTCACCACACAATGTTTGTTGAACTTTTTTTGTTAACAAGGGTTTGAAGTATACTATGTACAGAAAGTATATACAACATGAAAAGTATGGTGCAGTATGTAGTAGCATGTGTATGTGATAAACAATGAGGAATTTGCAATGGTGCTATGTATACAGTAGTATAAGTATACATGTGATGTGATGCCATAATACATGACCCTGATATGATGAAGAACATGCATGCTTTGATGTGATGACATACTTCTATGCACTATGATGCGTACTTATTACATACACATTACATGTTGATGATGGTGGTGGCTACTTGATGATGATGATGGTACATACTCTATGACTTTTATGTATAACCTATGATGATGTTCAGTAATAATAGAGCATATATTCTTTAGTGATGTGGATTACAATGAGCAATGTGTCGCAGTGATATCTATAGGGATGATTTGACAATGATTAGAGTGCATAGGTTATCAGCAGTAGAGTTTGGTATGTGACAGGTCCACAGGTTTGGAAATCTTCTTCTTATCAGGGTGGCAAGACAAGGCAAGGAAAGGATATTGTATCCTCCTTCTGGTTGAAGATGTAAAACTAGGGAGTGGCATCTTCCTTCAAGTCGTAGCCTATAAATCCAGGGGTCGCATCCTCCTTCCAGTTGAAGCTGGAAAATTGAAGTCTATATAATAAGGGGGTTGTTCCCTCCTTCCAGTTATTTCTGGAAAACTATTTTTTTTAAAAGGATTATGTGGTTTTACCCCCAGAACTTGGGTTTCCATGTCAAAAACTATTGTGTAATGTGCATCATGTTATTTTTATACACATTGATTATGTGATGTGATTGGTAATCAGCAACCTGCTTTTGATAAAAATTCAAATAATACAAATACTGATTCACCCCCCTCCCAGTATTTCAACAATTTTCTGGACCTTGGACTGGGAAAATTTATTATTTTCACCTTCATGCTTGAAGGCCAATAGAAACTGAGCAGGAACTTAGTTTCTCTTTGGTTAATCCCTTTGGTAACATGTCTGCAGGATTCTGGCTAGTATGTATCTTTTCCAGTTTTAACAATTCTTCATCTAGAACAGATCTTATGAATTGGTACTTGATTTGTATATGTTTAGTCCTCAAATGGAAGGATGAGTTCTTTGCAAGATGAATGGAACTATAGATTTCATTGTACATCCTACTATTCTCCTGCTTCTTACCCAATTATTCCATGAACATATGCAACCAAATCATCTCCTTACTAGCCTTTGCAGCAACAACATACTCTTCTTCCATTGTTGAAAGTGCAACAACCTATCGCAGTTTTGAAATCCAATTTATTGTTGTTCCACCAATAGTAAACACATACCTTGTGGTGCTCCTCCTGCTATATTTATCACCAGCCATATCCGCATCAACATATCCCTATAGAACAATGTATGAACCTCCAAAACATAATGCATTAGAAGTGGTACCTCTCAAATACCTGATAATGCACTGTACTACTTTCCAATGCTCTTTACCTGGATTATTCATATACCTGCTCACAACTCCCATTTCATGTGCAATATTTGGTCTTGTGCACACCATAGCATACATCAAGCTTCCGGTCGCTGACGAATAGGGAATCTTGGACATGTAATCTATCTCCTCCTATGTCTCTGGACACATATCCTTGCTTAGTATGAAATGGTTGGCCAAAGGTGTACTGAATATTTTTTCATTCTACATTCTAAACCTCTGCAACACCTTTTCTATGTACACACCTTGAGACAACATCAATTTTCAATTTTTCCCATCTCTTGTTATTCTCATACCAAGGATTTGCTTTGCAGCACCCAAATCCTTCATCACAAATGATTTAGATAGTTTTCTTTTGAGCACATTTATATCATACTTGTTATAACCTACAACAAGCATGTCATCCACATACAATAACAAAATAATATATCTTCTGTTATCTAGCCTCTTGAAATAAAGACAGTGGCTAGAATGACATCTATCATAACCTTGTTCTGTCATAAACTTATCAAATTTCAAATACCACTTCCTTGGAGGTTGCTTCAGGCCATACAAGCTCTTCTTCAACCTGCAAACCAAATTGTCCTTCCCTTTGACCTCATACCTTTGTGGCTTCTGCATATAAATCTCTTCCTCCAAATCCCCATGGAGAAAGGCTGTTTTTACATCTAATTGTTAAAGATAAAAATATTATACCACCACTAGACTTAAAATAGTTCTAATTGAAGTCATTTTAACAATAGGAGAAAATATTTCATCAAATTCTATACCTTTCTTTTGTGCAAACCCCTTTACAAAAAGTCTAGCCTTGTACCACTTCTTTCCTCCATCTTCTTCCTTCAACCTGTAAACCCATTTATTTTGCAATGCCCTTTTTTCTGTAGGAAACTTAACTAGATCCCAACTCTAGTTTCTAACCAATGAGTCCATATTCTCATCCATGCCTTGCCCCCACTTATTTCTAGTTTCTACCTGTATTGCTTCTTCAAAACATTTTGGTTCACCAGAATAAGTCATCAATAAATAATACAGTGAAGGAGAGAATTGTTCAGGGGGTCTATTTAACCTAGTAGACTTTCTTACAGTTGCAAAAGTTTTAGGTACCTGCTGCTACTTTTTATTTTCTGGTGCCTTTGGAACTTCATTTTCTTTGATTTCATCAAGAACTGTGTACTATGTGTTTTCCTTTTCTTCCTCCTTTCCCTGCAACTAATATTTGTACATGACCTTTTCATTGAATACTACATCTCTACTCCTAATGATTTTGTGACTTTTAAGATCCCATAAGCGATAACGAAAATCATCAACCCCGTATCCAATAAAGGTACATTTCTTGGATTTAGCCTCAATATTTGTTCTATCATCTTTATCAATATGGGAAAATGCTTCACAACCAAAAGTTCTCATAAATGATTATTTCACCTATTTACCTATCCATGCCTCCTCTAGAATTCCATCATCCAAAGTGCTTGAAGGTCCTCTGTTTATTAAATAAGCAGCACTGTTTACAACATCGGCCCAAAACTATAAGGGTAACCTTGCATCCAATCTCATACACCTTGCACGCTCCATGATCATTCTGTTCATCCTTTCTGACACACCATTTTCTTGTGGTGTTCCAAGGATTGTATTCTATCTGTGAATCCCATTGTGTGAACAGTAACTGTCAAAGTCCTCGCTGCAGTACTTGCCTCCATTATCAGATCTGAGACATTTCAACCTTTTTCTTGTCTCATTCTCATCCAAATATTTCCACTTCTTAAAACTATCAAACACATCAGATTTTTGTCTAATGCAATAAAACCAAGTTTTTGTAGTCCCATCATCAATAAAAGTAACATAATAACAAGAGCCACCAAGAGATTGTACTTGATATGGTCCCCATACATCTATATGAACAAGCTCTAACTTTTCACTCTTCTTTTGTTTCCCAAACCTGAGAAATCTAACTCTCTTCTGTTTTCCATAAACACAGTTCTCAGAGACTTCCAAACTTACCTGCTTCAGATCTAGAAGCAGTTTCCTTGAGTGGAGAATATGCATCCCCTTCTCGCTCATGTGGTCAAGCCTATGATGCCACAACGCTGCACCTTTTTCTGTGGAAGCTACATAGATAGAATAATTAGTATTATGATAACATAAATATAACGTACCTACCATATCTCCTTTTTCTATTACCTGTGACCCTTTAGTGATCTTCCACCACGTTTCTCCAAACGTACACAAACAACCGCTATCTCCCAACTTCCCTGTTGAGATCATATTTCTTTTCATAGTAGGAATGTGCCTTACATCCTTGAATAGCCATTCACTTCCATTATTTAACTTAATCCATACCTTACCCTTTCGAACAATTTTACATGGTTCATCATCCCCCAATAAAACATGTCCAAAATCACCTTGAACATAATCATGAAAGAATTTTTTATGGGATGTAGCGTGACATGAAGTGCCTGAATCTACTATCCAGTAATTCCTAGTATTATCTAATGCAAGAATCAAAGCATGTTGTAAAAATCACCTGCTACATTCGCTTCTTGAGTAGTCTCTTGCTACCTATCACGTTTCTTCTTTGGTGCTCAGCAGTCATCAAATTTCCTTTCTTACCACAGTTCCAACACTCTATTTTTTTGAATTTGGACTTGGATCTTACCTTTTTAGAGTTGCTATGATTTCCTGGGCTCCTTCCTCTCTCGTTTTGTCTCCCTCTGCTCTCCATGGTCAAATCATTACCTGATGTCTCACCTATGCTTTTTCTTCACATTTCCTTGCTAATAATAACACCAACAACATCATCAAACTTAAGAGTGTTTGAAATAGGGACAGAGTTACTTACAGCCATGACCAAGCTATTCCAGCTTTCTAGAAATGAGCACAATATTAGAAGAGCCCTAACCTCACCATCAAAGTTCACTTTTACATAACTTAACTAATTGGTAAGTGTATTAAACTCATTTAAATTGTCAGCAACAGATCCACCTTCTGACATCTTCATATTAAATAAATGCTTCATTAAAAATACCTTGTTAGAAGCCGAGGGTTTTTCATAGAGCTTACTCAATGCGCCCATCACACCCTCTATTTTTTTTCTTTCAAAATATTGAAGGCCACCAATGAAGCCAAGCACAACCGTATTGTTCCCAGTGCCTTTCTGTCAAGCACCTCAAATTATTCATCCTTCATAGTCGCTGACTATTTTGATTTTTCACCCAACAGCAGGTACATATCCTTCTGGTATTGATAGTCCTCCATTTTCATTTTCCATAACTGATAGTTTTGGACATTAAATTTCTCAACCCTAAACTTTCCTTCTTTCACCATTTCTCCCACTCGAACTAGGAACCCTTTTTTCCTGTGAATTTACCAACCAAATAGACCATTTGGATATGATACCAATTGTTAGAAAACAGGACCGCAGAGCAATAATAGATATACAGTTAAATCATAAACAAGATGCAAAACACATTAGAACATTACAGATAGACATAGATAAAAGATGGTTCACCCAAATGATGGGCTACGTCCATAAAGAAATTTCCATTCCTTTTATTATAGTCCAGAAAGATGAAGGGATACAACCTACAACAATACCACTGCACTTCCTATTCACGCTCTCACAGGATTTTACAATACAATACCATACACAATCATTTTTAGAATTCTTTATTTTATAGGGGAAATACAATGGAAAATTTCTAGGGTTAAACCAATACCATGGGTCCACAAAACTGTTAGCCAACACATATCTAACTAAGTCCCCCCACACCCCCCAGCTGGGACAAGTGTACGGTAAAGCTGGGATACAAACACGACTGCTCAATAATATATCTGCAGATCAGGCTCCATAACCAATAGTAAATCAGTTATAGACATCGATGAATCACTTTTGATCACCCCAATTATATACCAAGAGAAAGTTGAATCCATTTTTTCCCGTTATTGTTGGTGTATGATGTTCGATTTTGATTGGAATAGAGGTGAAAATGTTGTCAGGAATCCTTGTGATTTGCTTCATTTAGACATGCTTTACATCTTGTAGTTAGATAATTAGATGCATATTTTAATTCTTTTGGACATGATGAAATGTGCTTAATGGAAAGTGATCCATGTAGATTTGAGGAACCCTTGAAGTGATATTAAAAGATGATAATTTAACACAACTTGTGAAGCTTTGTTTACAGTCTCTAGTTTTTCCCTACAGTAGTGTTTGGTCCAAAACTAAAACTTCTTGGAATTCAGTTTTGTTTCCATACAAAGATGCGCCCTTCTGGGGCAAGTTGAGTGAGCCCTCTTTTCTGGTTGATCTGTCAAGGATTTGTTCGGAGTAGCAAACCCTACTTGTGCATTGTCTCCTTTTAGGGTGGCTCTAATACCGTGTTAACTTTTCTTAATTCCTTATACGATATCTTAAAACAATTTTCACTAAGGATCACTAAAAGAACAATAAGCATAGAAACACAAAGAACAAAACAAAATTCTTTGGGGAAGCCACCAGGGAGAAAATTTTGCAAAACTTCCTTAGTATAGAACTCATCTAGAGCAATGTAAAACCTAAACAACTACTTCTCTCTTCTTTCTGATGCACTTGTTCTTCTCTCTCTTGAAAACTTGTTTGAGTGAGTGTGTACAAATGAAGGGGAGCACCTCCTTATTTATATTTGACACTTGACTTGAATTAGGACCTAACAGGGTTGACTTGTCTAGCAAGACACCAAAAATAATGTTTATTATAATAACACTTGGGTACTATTGACTTGACTTTCATCTGGAGGTTTACATTGATTCTTTCAATAACTCTTGCATGACCAAACTCATCTCCCTATAGAGGGATACAATCAGTACATATAGAATATATTCCAAAGTTATAATATCTTAACAACAAAACCCTTGATAATATATTGCTTGGAAAAATAATGCTATTCTTTTGTTTCTGAGACATTGCAAGGTTTCTAACGAGGTTCCAAACTCATTTTCAAAGCATAATATAAATTTTCATGTAATAATGATCTAGACACAACTAACTTTTCTGTTGCAGATTTAATCAAACACACTACTTCAAGCTGTAAGAAACCTCATAAAGAGATGTCAAACGAACTATGAAAGAATGTAAAGTTGATTCCTAGGCTAGCCGGTTTTAAAATTTAAGAGAGGTTCAAAGTTCAAACATAAGCATCCTTTATAAAACACATGTGTAAAAAGTATCATTCAATTATAGAAATCACAATTTGCAATATAAATTCCTCATTATTAAATTTTGTGATGATAAAAAATATAATAATATAAAAAACAAACTCTTATATTGAATTATCACTTGGTGCATAGAAAGAAGTTGAAAGTCAAATATTGGGCATATTTTAAATGTCAAGGGAAGTTCTAAATAGGAAATTAAATCGAAATAGTAGCATAACATTCTGTAATTGTTGTTTCACCACTCCCAAAGAGGATATCAAATCATCAATCATGCCTAAATCAATGGAATACTCTTGGAAACTCTTTTATAATTGTTGAAGCTTTTGGTCAAAATATTTACATGGAAAATTGCATCTTATTTATAGTTAATAGTTAAAAGGTATTGAAACGGGTCTATTTTAACCCGTTCCATGAAACTAAGGAACAAATCTTGAAATTATGAGTGTTTTTATCGAGTAATATAAAATCCAAGGTGTCCCTACTAAAGTAAATTCTTTCTAATCCCATGAATGTCTTGATGAGAATGGAATCCTCCTAATCTAGGGAATTGAAATATAACTTTTTATAGTGGTTTGAAAAGTAAACTCCATAAATCAAGAAATGGTGATGCTAAAATTACATTATGCTGGGAAGAAATTGAGTTATATGGGCTCATCAAAGTCAGAATATTTGTATTTTATGGAAGGAAATACTTTATCTTTAACATGGTTTATATCTTCGTCAAGCAAGTTATACATAATTTTCTTTGAATTTTTTCTATTTATTTTGACCCAATACTTTTTCTATATGAGAGATAGAGATATAGGTAAAATTATAGGAAGGGCTACAAACATCTATGTTAGCAACTATCACTATGAAAAAACACATGCAAATCTTAGTGGTGTCCTCTTAAGTGCTAGGGCAATAAGAGGGTCTAGTTGGGTCAGATGGGGAGGATGTTGGGTGAAATCAATAAAAAATATCATAATATTCTAAACTAAAGAGAAAGAAAATATATAGGGATGGCCATCTGGTATACCAACCAATTGGGATGATGTGTGTTATCCATCATATTAACCATCATATGTGTACATGGAAGGTGCAATGTATATGAGATATATCGTCAATGAGAGAGTGGTATGTGTGAGTAATATACAAGTAGACTACCTTTCGATAGGTTCATGATGTTTATCTTTTACAACATTAAAATTATATTGTCTATTCTCTCCACTTTTCCATGAATTTCTCATGAATGTACTTGCATTGTTGTCTTAAAAAGAAAGCTACGACTAAATAACAATCTTTACGTATTTCTAATTTGTGGTTAATAGAACATGTCTAACCAACCTATAATTTAGATCTACCTAAATTTTGTGTTAGCCATGTGTGGTTGACTCCATGTAATGTTTTATTTCAAAGAAGAAATCTATTAACAAAGTTTGAGAAACAAGGTTTTTTTCTCAATATGAAGCAAATTTTCCTAGTCTACAAAACTCTAAAGAATACAACCTATTCAAAAATTTTCTAAATGAAACTTTTTAATGAACTGAAACTCATATTTTTTCTCTTCCAATAAATTTTGCAAATTTTCTCTATCCTTGGAAATATCTAAACAATTTTTCTGCTCCAAAATCCATTTATTCTTGAGCCCCTGTAGTCATTTTTTAGTATAATATATATTTTTGTGAGCATAATGACATAGCCATAAATTTTCCGTTCGGGATTTAATCATACACACTAATTTAATTTGTAACAAACCTCACAACAAGAAGTTAACTGAACTAAGGAAGAAAGTAAGGTTGATTCCTAGGTTAGCAGGTTTTAAAACTTTAAGAGATGTTCAAATTTCAAACAAACGAAGGCTTTAAAAAAAATGCACAAAAAGAATAACTGAGTTTGTTAGAGAATAATACCACCTAATACCATGGTAACATACACCAAGAAAACATTTACATTTGTCTTATACTTATGTCATATGGTCCAAACCTTGGTTATGTTGGCCTAAGAAGGTATATGGGGGTTTTGGACTCATTGATGCACCCAAGCACCCTATTTTTTTTCAACTAAGAGAATGAGTGCCCTCATTTATTACTTTTAAGTTCTTGGGGCACTGCTACTACTTAAAAAAGGGAACTGGTTTTTTCCCTTTCAGACCATTAAGTGTTGCCTAGAGCCACTTTGACTCACCGATGCACTCCACCATCACTATACTACCATAATATATGGCCTAGCATGCTTCACCCACAATCACATGGCCATTCATTGTTGATGTATTTGTAACTTCATACTGTATTCACTTGTATATCTTATGTATTATACCCCAATGTCTATTCTAGGAAGTATCTATAATGTAATTGAGTCATGTCATGCCCCGATGTTCCGATCGGGAGATTCAATATTGTAAACAAGTCATGTAAAGTCATTGAGGTTAACTCTCCATTATAAGTCGGGGAAATAGTCCCCACAATTGAGTCAAGGTTAACCTTCCTTGTTGATGGGAGGGAAAAATCCCCACATTTGTGGGGCACTAGGGTTATTAGACTCTCCTAGAGAATTCCACGGGGGCTTCACTTATTGGCCAATATCCTATCACGTTAGTTCATATTGTGGGTTTTAAAATTATCAAAAATCAAACCAATATATTGTAGGTATTGGGGGGATGAGGAGTTTAAGGTGGGGGTGGGTAGGGTGGTTTATAAGGATTGAGGTATAAAAAGGGGTGGGGAGGAGGTTTTAAGTATTGGGAGGGGTTTCAACAAAAAGAGTTTGGGTCAATATCTCTCGAAATTAAGGGCATTCTTTAATATCCCACGATCGCATGTGCTATGTGAGAGGTTCACTAAGTGAAGTCCCCATGGAGAATTTGGCCCTAGTAATTTTTTGTTAAGTGAGGAAGACTTGTTGGAGCAGAAATAAAGTGAGCAGAAGAATATAAATAGAAGTGAGACTCCTCATTTCTACACATCACACACACACTCACTCACTCGGGCACATGAGTGAGAGAGAAGAAGCTCTCTTAAGTGAGAGAGAGAACAACTGTTGGACATCATTTTTTCTATATTTGGGTTTTACTGCTGCCACTTGTGCCCATTCTATCTTTGAGGAGGTTGTGGGGTTTTCTCCTTTATCGTCAACCCGAGAAAAATCATTTTTGTCTCTTGTCTATTGTGTTTATTGTTGTGCATGCTATTCTCTCAGATAAGATCCTAAGATCATATTGCTTAAATGATAAAATTCTAACATGGTATTAGAGCTAACCTAAGAAGAAGAGACTATGTAGCTGTGGAAGATAGGGCTTCTTAATTTTTGGGTCTCTCTCCACAATCCATCAGAAAAAGAAGGCTAGGCTAACTCTCCATTGAAGGGTGCATCTTTCTGTTGAAGAAGAATTTGATTACACGCATTTTGAGTTTTTGGTGCAGGAAATTAGGTCTTGTTACAGAAGAGGAATTTTTGAGTGGTCTTGGCATAGGATTTCTCTCCTCATAAAAATCAAATTTTAGAGACCTAGTTTGATATTTTTTGTTGGGTGAAACACCAGGAAAGTCAAACCCTAGTTTGACCCTATGCCTGAAAAACCCTAAAATACTGAAACTCATAGTTCTAGTAGATTTGATACATCTCGATATTGCAGAAGGCTCAGGTGAAAAAATGTTCATAAGTTGAAGATAAAGCCCCGATGTACACTTTTTCCACATTTTAGCCTCAAATTCGCTATATTCTGGGAGATATGATTCCTCCAAGTTAGGGTTCGAGCCTCTCCAAGGATTCCTCCCCAAACAGGACACCTAGGGAGAATTGCTATATTGCAGAATACGAAGGTCCAAATGAAATTTCTCAAGATTTTCCAAAAATGGCATGAACTGTACCTTTTGTGATAAAATTTGTAGACCTAGAAGATGAAACAGTGACACATGGAAGTCTGTAAAACATCACTATGTTGAACAGTCCTGAAATGGGTCACCTTGGAAAAACGCTCATAAGTCCCAATTGGTGAAACTAATACTGATGAAACCTATTGTTTTGGAACAAGAATAGACGAGGATACCTCAGTACATAATTTCCAACATAGAGGAGTAGTACTTTTGAAGATACCACAGAAACAGTATCAGGCATTTCTACACAAGAAATTGGTAAACAAGGGCTTCCTGTTCTGGGATATTCCCTCTACTGTTTTTAGAAAAGGAATACATTGGATAGCTCGGCTTGAATATTTATATATTTATATCCAATCATATCTAAAATATTCCAAGTTTTGAATATTAGGGTTTCTCTGAGAAACCCTAGATCAGCCAGCTCCGGAACCAAGATGGACACCTCAAATCGGTAAGATCTAATCTTTTGCTATTTAAAGTTGAGGTTATCATTTCAAGATGACTAATAAAACCAGCTTTATGACAAGCTTGGTGAAACTGACAACTTCCAAGCATGGAAGGATTAGATCTCACTCTTTCTTGAAGAAAATGAATTGGACACCTACATAAGTGGAAAGGTTCCAATTCCAGAGGGAGATGAGGCTAAAATCCTTACACAAGAAGAACTTAGTTAAGGCCAAGAAGATCATTGTTGATCAATTATACAACAAGTGTTTTCCCTTAAGACACCTAAGGATATGTTTGATTCCTTGGCCAAGCTATCTGAAGAAAAGAATATAAATCAGATGAAGTGTAGGAACTCCGTGATCCTTCAAGAAATTGACTTGGATCAGTTTTTTAGTAAGAAAGGTCTAGGAGATAGAGGGAGATCGGCCTAAGGCTAGATACAAGAGAATCATTGTATATTCTATTAAATATCATCTCATCCCTCATGTTTCATCCCTAAAGACACCAAAAGGAAGTGTTCGATGCTATGACGAAGCAGTCGAAGAAGAATAAGATACCATTATAACCACCTTGAATGGATTCCCGGAATCATGGGATTCATTCATTCGAGGAATGTGTGCCAGAAGGAAGTGATTACTTTTAGCAGACTCCAGGAAGAGTGCACATAAGAATAAGCTTGGCTCAAAATAAAAGAAAGAGAATATGGGAATAACTGATGATCAAGCGCTCATGATTTAAAGAAGATCCCTCGAGCGATGGGGAATATGAAGAACTCGATTCTTGAAGAACCTCTTACCCATTTTAAGCATTTGAATAGAAAATGATGCTGTTATGAATGAAGAAGATGATGAAGTTGAAAGAAGGATTCTACCCAAAAAAACAAATAAAGATAAGTATTCAATTTTCATTTGATGATATTGTTTTGCATTTGTTTATATTCAGTTGATGTATTATGCATGATAGAATGCTTGAATTAATTACAGTATACTACTAATATGCATGTGATGGGTAAGTAGCTCATGGTGCCATATAACTCTCCATTGGGACTTATCTAGAATGAAACCTATTTTCTGAAATACTGGATTAGTGCACAATCTCAATGATGTCTTGGTAGAGATGGAAGGCATCTAGAAACGTTTCCATGAGATATGGATGAATGTTGTGTTGGATAAAATAGTTTCATGATTGTATGTTTATGCATAAGAACTTGCCACTATGAATATTCCTTATGAAATGTTTCTAACCATACAAATGCATTTCACTTGTAGGAAAGATCGCGTACAATCACCTACAAGCAAAGAAGGATGAGATTTGTTCCAAAGAACAAGTGATGACAGTTCAAGATGAAGACTAATATGATGAATGCAACGACATCATTGATGAAAAACCTTCCAACTATGAAGAAGTAACCAAGAAGATAGGGAATACCAGTTCAAGAAGAATGATATCTAGGATGCAGTATAGAGACTTGAAGGGAAGTTGTAACAGTAAAAAACCATTTTACTGTAACTTCTTGAAATGTAATATCCGTATCCAGATATTCTCAATGATTACTCAGTTGAATAATCAACCAATGGAAAATAATTCCATATTGAAAATATAAATTAAATATTAAATATGAATGATGATAAAAGATTACAAAGTGAGTGCCATATATATATTAATTGTAAAGGCACTTTGTATACCATTCATGAAAGGATGCGTCATTTTAGAATAGTTTACTAATAACCATTTCTTAATTATTAATTATTAATATCAATATATATTAATATTAATAATTAATATTGATACTTAATATATATATATATATTGTTTGTTTGTTTGTTTTTATTATTTAAGTTGTTACATTTCCTTCCGGTTCATGATGCTTTGTCCTCAAAGCATATTTTATAAAACTAGTTTATAATTTAAATATTGTAAGTGAAACCATGGGTTATTTCCTAAAACCATGGGCTATTTCACTTTTCTTTTTAACTTTTCCCCTTTTATTTCTTTGTTGATATATATTTTTTATAATTTTTAATCCTTCACTTTTCCCTCTCATTCTTGCTTCATATTTGGACTGGAATTAATACTTCTTCAATGAAATTCAAAGGCCAAAGGCCAATTTTTTGTCAAAAACCATTTTTTACCAGAGAAACTCTGAGTATGGATGGCTAAAAGCCATTGTGAGATAAAATACCTAAATTAAAGGAAACCTTGTACATGTTTTTTAACTTTTATTTTTCACTTATGTTTTTAACATTTCCCCTTTTATTTTTTTTGTTGATAATTCTTTTTCTTTCTTTTTTTTTTCTTTATAAATTTTATTTTTTTTATTCTTCATTTTTCCCTCTCATTCTTGATTCATATTTGGAGTGGAATTAATACTTCTTCAATGAAATTCAAATGGACAAGGCTTATTTTTGGTCAAAACGATTTTTTACCAGAGAAATTCTCATTATGGATGGCTAAAAGCCACTATGGGGTCAAAACCCTAAATTCAAGAAACCTAAACATTTTGGCCACAAGCCAAACATCAGTAGAAGCCCTCGGAAGGGTTTGCTGTGATACCATTGTAACGGTAAAATACCGTTTCACTATAACTTCTCGAAATGTAATATCTGTATCCGGATATTCTTAATGATTACTTAGTTGAATAATCAACCAATGGAAATTAATTCCATATTGAAAATATAAATTAAATATTAAAGATGAATGATGATAAAATATTACAAAGTGAGTTCCATATATATATATATATATATATATGAATTGTAAAGGCTCTTTTTACACCATCCATGAAATGATGCGTCATTTTAGAATAGTTTACTAATAACTATTTATTATTTATTATTTATTATTTATTATTTATTAATATCAATATATATTAATATTAATAATTAGTATTGATATTTAATATATATATATATATATATATATATATATATTGTTTGTTGTTATTATTTAAGTTGTTACAGAAGTTCCTAGTTCCGTCATGCAGTAGATGGAAACATCGTGGGATACAAGGCAAGATTCGTAGCATGAGGCATATACTATGAAGAGACATTTGCAGCGACTAGAAATACACATGACAGGCAGAATCATGGATGAAAATGAAAGAAGGTCTTGTACGAGCTCAGAAGGCACCCATGTGATAACACATACACGAGGGGCTTGAAGATCACCTAGAGTGATGAATATCTTAACCTTTGCTACAAGGTTGAAGATGAAATCCTATAGAGGATAACAAGCTCACAGATGGGTGCGAGAATGATGTTTTCAAATATAGAGGATATTGGTATCCAGTGACCCTAGATGGATACATAGAATATTAGTAGCAGAGGAAGCTACTTGTCACTCCGGTACAAAATGTTTCAATGTGTAAAGTACAAAAGGAAGAGGGATAATGATGCTCTACTTCAGACTGAGTGACTACAAAGATCCTAAGGTTCGACATCATATGACATGATGGATTTCTTAGTAATAACTCTAGGCTTTATTGAGACTAAAGCGGATTCCAACCTTTTATTCAAGGTTGAATGTGGAAGACTAGTGATGCTCCTGATATATGTCAATGAATTGCTCCTGACAGAAAAGAGGAACTCATTAAAGTTACAAGAAAGACACTTGATTCCAAGTTCGAGCTGAAGGACTTGGATATGATGAACTGCTTTCTAGGCATGGAGGTGTGGCAGAATGCGAATGGAATCTCCTTGCGACAAGGAAAGTATGCAGTAGATATCCTGAAGAAGTTTAGGATGATGGACTACAAGGCCATGGCCACACCTAAGGCATCGAAATAGAAGCTATTGACTGTTGGTTCATCAGATTCAGTTGATCCCATGAAGTATCGTCAAATTATTTCTTCCTTGATGTACCTGACAAATACGAGACCATATATTTGCTTTGCTATGAACACATTGATACATGTTCACTTGATGGTTACAAAGCATGCAGTGAGGCATTAGAGGAAATTTCAACTCAAAATGGGCCTCCTAAGGAAAATTAATAAAATAATAGTTAAACTAATAAAATAATATTTATTAATTTTGGAGGAAGAAAAGAAAAAACTACTTTTTTGTTTGTATTTTTTACATATATCCCTATTTTTTTACTCAAAGTTTGATCGAAAGAGCTTGTTGGATGTATAATTAAATTACACATCCAACGAGTACCCACTTGGAATACTTTTGACTTCCCCCGCTACCCCAAAAACAAGAAATTCCTAAAAAAACATTATGATGATGTCATCATCACATTTTTTCATGCATTTCTTGTTTTTGAGGTAACGAGGGCTATCAAAAGTATGCCAAGTGGGTACTCGTTGGATTCCTAATTTAACTCTGTGTCAAACAACCTCTCTCGATTGAAAATTGAGTAAAATCACAGAGAGATATGTCAAAAATACAAACAAAAAAAGTAGTTTTTTAATGATACCTATCCCCATATTTATATTAAAAAATTGTTTAAGAGGTGCTCCCTTTTTTAATTTTAAAACATTTGGATTGGCAAATACATGATGACATGGAATTTGTATAATTTCTGGAAGGCCCATTTTAAATTGAAATTTTATCTAATGTACTTGAAGGGTATAGTTGAGTTTGGGCTCAAGTATGATACAAATTAGAAGATTAACCTGGAGGGTTATGTGGATTTGTATTGGGTAGGCAGTGCCATTCATAGGAAGAGCACCTCGGGGTGTTGTTTCAGTATGGGATCAGGTGTGATCTCTTGATTTAGTAGGAAGTAATCCTACATAGCAATGAGTACAGCTGAAGCAGAGTACATCGCAGCTTGTTCGACCAGTTGTGAGGCAGTATGGTTAGGAAGCTACTGGCTCAGTTATTTGATCTCCCATTAGATGCTACCTGTGACAACCATAGTTATGTAAATTTGTCTGAGAACCTGGTGTTCCACAAAAAGTTGAAGCACATTGAGAGAAAATATCACTATATCAAGGATATGGTCCAGAGAGGAGCAATGAAGCTCCAGTATGTTGCGACAGATGAGGAGATAGCAGATTTGTTGACCAAACCACTAGCCAAGGTGAAGTTTGAGTACTTCAGCAAGAGGCTTGGTGTTCTTTAGATAGAAGATATTTCAAGGAAGAAGTGATGGGACACATTTGTAAGATCCATTCCAAGCATGATAGGAGGATCCTTCCCATGGGTGTGGATGTAAGCGTCGTGTGATGAGCATCAGGATAATGCTTCAGTTTCTACTATGATGATGATTAGGATGATAATATGATGATGATATGCATCAGGATCATGCTGTGATGAGTATTAGGATGATAATATGTGGATAGATTGTATAGATAGCATGTAAAATATCTTGATAGATCTAATAGTCTGTGCTGAGATGATATTTCGAGGTTTTTCTATAGGTTGGCCTTCGACAAGTTGTGCGGGTAGAATAAAAAATATATTGGGAGATCCTATAGTCTATGCTAGGTTTCTCTTTCAAGGTTTTTCTACAGGTAGCATAGAAAATATCCTGGGAGATCCGATAGTCTGTGCTAGGATTCTCTTTCGAGGTTTTTCTACTAGAGGCATGTAATCACCCCTAGAGATCTTATAGGTTGAGCTATGTGCTCGTAAAATTCATGGGATTCTCTTTAGATTTCTTGAAGGTTGCAAAACACTCTTTTAAGGTTTTTCCTGACCACATATAAAATATCCTAGGAGATCCTATAGTCTGTGCTAGGATACTATTTCAAGGTTTTGTGGTGGTAGTCACATAGAAAAGATCCTAGGAGATCCTATAGTCTATGCTAGGATGCTCTTTCGAGGTTTTGTGACGGTCACATGTAATAAATCCTTGGAGATCCTATAGTTTGTGCTAGGATTCTGTTTAAAGGTTTTGTTGACGCATGTAATCAGTCCCGAGGATTCCACAATATGGCCAAAGATGATGAATGCCTACAAAATCCATTCTATGGGATAATGGAGGCACTTGGTTAGTTACCGGGAAATTGATTTAGTTTGGGACCTAAGCTCAGCTTAGTGCTAACAAGCCATTCTCTGGGAGAATAAAGGCACCTGGTAAGTTACCAGGAAATTGATTCAATCGTGGACTAAAGCTCAGCTTAGTGCTGAGAGGCCATCCTTTGGGAGAATGGAGGCACCTGGTTAGTTACCAGGAATTTATTTTAGTCTGGGACTGACACTCAGCCTAGAGTTGAGAGACATTCTTTGAGAAAAAAAATGTAAGTGTTGGGTGGACCACTCTGACATGGTTCTTGGATGTGTTCCTCTCATGGTCATGTATAAGTGCTGAAGAAGATGAATTCCTACCTTGAGGCTAGGCCTACAACTAGCATGAAAAAGGGCTGGCTCTATAGAATTTCCTATGACGAGAAGAATGAAGAGATAGCACCATTTGATTGAGATAGGGGAAGCAGCAATGATGATCTAGATCAAGTGATGATCCATATGATACAGAGAAGAATACTTGTGCTGATAAATTGTGTCAAGAGAACACCTTCCTAGTTAAGAGGGAGTGTTGATGTATTTGTAACTTCAGAATGTATTCACTTGTATATCTTATGTATTGTACCTGGATGTCTATTCTTGGAAGTATCTATAATGTAATTGATTCATGCCATGCATTGATATTCTGATCAGGAGATTCAATAATGTAA
This sequence comes from Pseudotsuga menziesii, assembly GCA_001517045.1. Taxonomy (NCBI): domain Eukaryota; kingdom Viridiplantae; phylum Streptophyta; class Pinopsida; order Pinales; family Pinaceae; genus Pseudotsuga; species Pseudotsuga menziesii. Next base: position 63,422 of record LPNX011072297.1, read on the forward strand.
ACAAGTCATGTAAAGTCATTGAGGTTAACCCTCCATTATAAGTCAGGGAAATAGTCTCCACAATTGAGTCAAGGTTAAACCTCCTTGTTGACAGGAGGACAAAGTCCCCATAGTTGTGGGGCACTAGGGTTATTAGACTCTCCTAGAGAAGTTGGCCTTGGTAAGTAATTGTTAAGTGAATCTAACTTGTTGGAGTGGAGATAAAGTGAACAGAAGAATATAAATAGAAGTGAGACTCTCCTCATTTATATGCATCACACATACACTCACTCACTAGGGCACATGAGTGGGAGAGGAGAAGCTCTCTCAAGTGAGAGAGAGAGAGAACAACTGTTGGAGATCATATTTTCTGTCTTTGGGTTTTACTACTACCATTGGTGCTCATTCTATCTATGAGGAAGTTGTGGGGATTTCTCCTTTATGGTTTCCTTGAGGATAATACTTTGTCTCTCTTTTCTCTTGTGTTTATTGTTGTGCATGCTATTCTCTTAGATAATATTCTAAGATCATATTGCTTAAATGATAAAAATCTAGCATGGTATCAGAGCTAACCTGAGAAGAACACACTATGCAGCTATGGAAGCTAGGACTGCTTACATTTTTCGTCTCTCTCCATAATCCATCATCAAAAGAAGTCTAGGATAACTATCCATTGAAGGGCACGTCTTTCTATCAAAGAAGAATTTGATTTTGAGCATTTTCAATTTTTGGTGTAGAAAATTAGGGCTTTTAATAGAAGAGGAATTTTTGAGTGAGCCCAGCAAAGGATTTCTCTCCTCTTAAAAATCGAATTTTAGAGACCTGGGTCAATATTTTTGGTTGGGTGAAACTATGGGAAATTCAAACCCTAGTTTGACCTTGGGCCTGAAAAACCCTAAAATACCAAAACTGACAGTTTTTGTAGATTCTCTATATATTGACATTGGAGAAGGCTCAGGTGCCAAAACATTTACAGGTATAAGATAAATTCCTAATGTACATTGTTTCCACGTTCAGCCTCATATTCCCTATATTCTAGGATATATGATTCCTCCAAGTTAGGGCTCTAGCCTCTCCCAGGATTCCTCCCCAAACAGGACACCTAGGGAGAATTGCTATATCTTGGGCTATGAAGGTCCAAATGAAATTTATCAAGATGTTCCAGAAATGGTATGGACTGTAATTTATGTGATCAAAGTTTCAAACCCAGAAGATGAAACAATAACACGTGGAAGTCTATACAACTTCGCTATGCTGAATAGTCCTTAAACATGTCACCTTGGGAAAACGTTCATAAGTCCCAATTGGTGAAACCAATGCTGATAAAACCTTTGGTGTTGGAAAAAGAACTGACGATGATACATCAATACGAAATTCTAGACACAGAAGAGGATTACTTTTGGAGATACCACATAAATAGTATCAAGCATTTCTGTATAGGAAATTGGTAAACTAGGGATTCCTACTCTGGGAGCTTCCCTCCACTTTTTTCAAAAAATAAGTACATTGGAAAACTCTCCTGGAAGAGGTATATCTTTCTATCGAATCATATTTGAAATATTCCAAGTTTTTGAAACTAGATTTTCTCTGACAAGCCCTAGATCAACCAGCTCCGAAACCAGGATGGACACCTCAAATCGGTAAGATATAGTCTTTTTCTATTTACAGTTTAGGTTCTCATTTCAAGATGACTAATCACACCAGCTTGATTACAAGCTTGGTGAAACTAACAACTTCTAAGCATGGAAGTATTGGATCTCACTCTTTCTTAAAGAAAATGAATTGGACACCTACATAAGTGAAAAGGTTCCAGTTACAAAGGGAGATGAGGCTAAAATCCTTACACAAGAACAACTTGGTCAAGGTCAAGAAGATCATTGTTGATTCAATTATACAATAGGTGTCTTCCTTTAAGACAACTAAGGATAAGTTTTGTTCCTTGGCTAGGGTATTTGAAGAAAAGAATATAAATCAAAGGAAGTGTAGGAACTTTGTGATCCTTCAAGAAATTTACTTGGATCAGTATTTCAGTAAGAAAGGTCTAGGAAACAGAGGGAGATGAGGCTAAGGCTAGAGCCAAGAGAATAATTGTATATTCTATTAAATATTATCTTATCTTTTATGTGTCTTCCCTAAAGACAACAAAAGGAATTTTTTGATGCTATGACAAAGTAGTCGAAGAAGAATAAGATACTATTATAACCACCTTGAATGGTCTCCAAGAATCATCGGATTCATTTATTCGATGAATGTGTGCTAGAAGGAAGTGATTATGCTCAACAAACTCAGGGAAGAGTGCACACAAGAAGAAGCTCGACTCTTAATAAGAGAAATAGAATATGGGAGAAACTGAAGAACAAGCACTCACAATTGAAAGAAGATCTTTCAAGCGATGAGGAATATGAAGAACTCAATTCTTGAAGAACTTATTAAATCCATATTAAGAATTTGGATAAGAAATGATGCTATTATGAATGAAGAAGATGATGAAGTTGAAAGAAGGAGTCTACCCATGAAACAAATAAAGATAAGTATTCAATTTTCATTTCATGATATTGTTTGGCATTTGTTTATATTCAGTTGATGTATTATGCATGATACAATGTTTGCATTAATGACGGTATACTACTAATATGCATGTGATGGGTGAGTAGCTCATGGTTCCATACAACTCTCCATTGATACATATCTAGAATGAAACCTCTTTGCTGACATATTCGATTAGTGCACAATCTCAATGATGTCTTGGTTGAGATGGAAGGTATCTAGAAACGTTTCTGTGAGATATGGATGAATATTGTATTGGATAAAATAGTTGCATGATCATATATGTATGCAGAAGAATTTTCCAGTATTAATATGCCTTATGAAATGTTTCTAACGATACAAATGCATTTGAATTGTAGGAAAGATCGTGTACAATCACCTACAAGCAAAGAAGGATGAGACTTGTTCTGAATAACAAGTGACTATAGTTCAAGATGAAGAATAATATGACAAATGTAGAGACATAATTGATGTAGAACCTTCTAGTTATGAAGAAGTAGCCAAGAAGATACAGAAGACTAGTTCAAGAATAATGATGTCTAGGATGCAGTATAGAGAACTAAAGGGAATTTAGTAGTTACATCATGTAGTATATGGAAACATCATGGGATACAAGGCAAGATTCATAGCACGAGGCATAGACTATGAAGAGACATTTGCATCCACTAGAAATACACATGATAGGAAGAATCATGTGTGCAAATGAAAGAAGGACTTGTACGAGCTTAGAAGGCACCCATGGGATAACACATACATGAGGAGCTTGAAGATCACCTAGAGTGATGAAGATCTTAACCTTTGATACAAGGTTGAAGATGAAATCCTATTGAGGATGACAAGATCACATATGGGTGCGAGAAGAACGCTTTCAAAGATAGAGGATCTTGGTATCCAGTGACCCTAGATGGATACATAGAATATGAGTAGTAGAGGATTCTAGTTGTTACTCTGCTACAGAATGTTTCAATGCATAGAGTACAAAAGGAAGAGGGAGAATGATGCTACACTTAAAAGGGAGTGACTGCAGAAGATCCTAAGGTTCAACATGGTATGACAAGATGGATATCTTACTGATGACTCTAGGATTTATTGAGAGTAAAGAGGATTCCAACCTTTTATTCAAGGTTGAAGGTGGAAGACCAATTATGCTCCTGTTATATGTTGATGACTTGTTCCTGAAAGAAAAGAGGTACTCATTAAATTTGCAACAAGGAGACTTGCTTCCAAGTTTGAGATGAAGGACTTGGATATGATGCACTACTTTCTATGAATGGAGGCGTGGAAGAATGCAAATGTAATATCTATTGGACAAGGGAAGTATGCAGTAGAGATCCTGAAGAGGTTCAGGATGATGGAATGCAAGGCCATGAAAACACCTACGGCATCAAACCTGAAGCTATTGGGTGTTTCTTCATCAGTGTCAGTTGATGGCATGATGTATCGTCAGATGATTTGTTCCTTGATGTACCAGACAAATATGAGACCAGATATTTGATTTGTTGTGAACACATTGAGACATGTTCACCTGATGGTTGAAAAGTATGCAGTGAGGTACCTGAAGGTTACAGTTGAGTATGGGCTCAAGTATGATACAAATCAAAATATTAACTTAGAGGGTTATGTGGATTCATATTGGGTAGGCAGTGCCATTGATAGGAAGAGAACCTTGAGGTGTTGCTTCAGTATGGGATTAGGTGTGATCTCTTAGTTTAGTAGGAAGCAATCCTATGTAGCACTAATTATAGCCGAAGCAGAGTACATCACAGCTTGTTTGACTCGCTATGAGGTAGTATGGCTCAGGAAGCTACTGTGTGAGTTATTTGATCTCCTTTTGGATGCTATTTGTGACAACCAGAGTTGTGTGAAGTTGTCTGAGAACCCAGTGTTCCATGATAGGTTGAAACATTTTGAGATAAAAAATCACTATATCAAGGATATGGTGTACAAACGAGTAGTGAATCTCTACTATGTTGCGATAGACGAGGATATAGAAGATGTGTTGACCAAACCACTAGCCAGGGTGAAGTTTGAGTACTTCAGAGAGAGGCTTGGTGTTCTTCAGATAGAATATAATTTGAGGAAGAAGTCATGGGACAAATTTGCAGGATCCATTCCAAGCATGATAGGAGGATCCTTCCCATGGCTGTGGATGTAAGCACTGTGTGATGAGCATCGGAATGATGCTTTAGTTTCTTCTATGATGATGATCAAGATGATCATATGATGATGATATGCATTAGGATGATGTTGTGATGAGTATTAGGATGATACTCTATGGATAGATTGTACAAATAGCATGTAAAATATCCTGAGAGATCCAATAGCCTATGCTCGGATGCTCTTTCGAGGTTTTGCTATTGGTTGGCCGTGGAAATGTTGTGCAGGTAGCATAGAAAATATCCTAGGAGATCCTATAGTCCGTGCTAGGATTTTATTTTGAGGTTTTTCTACAGGTAGTATAGAAATGATCCTTGGATATACTATAGTCTGTGCTAGGATTCTCTTTCAATGTTTTTCTACTAGAGGCATGTAATCATCCCTGGAGATCCGGTAGGTTGAGCTATGTTCTCGTAAAAGTCCTAGGATGCTCTTTAGAGTTCTTGCAGGTTGCAAGACACTCTTTTAAGGTTTTTCTTGACCACATAAAAAAGATCCTGGGAAATCGTGTAGTCTGTGCTAGGATGCTCTTTCGAGGTTTTGTGGTGGTAGTCACGTAGAAAAGATATTGGGAGATCCTATAGTCTATGCTAGGATGATATTTCGAGGTTTTGTGATGGTCACATGTAAAAGATCCTTGGAGTTATAATAGTATGTGATAGGATTCTCTTTGAAGGTTTTGTTGACACACATAATTATTCCTAAGGATTCCATGGTATGGCTAAAGATGATGAAGACCTACAGAATCCATTCTCTCAGAGAATTAAGGTACTTGGTTAGTTACCAGGAAATTGATTTAGTCTGGGAGTGAAGCTCAACTTAGTATTGAGAAGCCATTCTCTGGGAGAATGGGGGCACCTAGTCAGTTACGAGGAAGTTGACTCAGTCTGGGACTGAAGTTCAGCTTAGTGCTGAGAGGCCATTCTCTGGGAGAATGGAGGGACCTGTTTAGTTACAAGGAATTTGTTTCAGTTTGTGATTGACACTCAGTCTAGGGCTACGAGCCATTCTTTGTGAATGAAAAAATGTAAGTGTTGGGAGGGCCATTTTGACATGGTTCTTTGATGTGTTCCTCTCATGGTAAGATATAAGTGCTGAAGAATATGAAGACTTACCTGGAGGCTAGGCCTACAACTAGCATGAAAAAGGGCTGGCTCTATAGAACTTCCTTTGACAATAAGAATAAAGATATAGAACCATTTGATTGAGATAACGGAAGTAGCGATGATGATCCAGTGATGCTCCAGATCAATTAATGATCTAGACTTGATGATGATCCAGATGATACAAAGAAGAATACTTGTGTTGATAAACTGTGTCAAGAGAATACCTTCCTAGTTAAGAGGGAATGTTGATGTATTTGTAACTTCAAAATGTATTCACTTTTATATATTATGTATTGTACCCCAATTTTTATTCCAGGAAGTATCTATAATGCAATTGAGTCATGTCATGCCCCAATGTTCTGATCGAGAGATTCAATAATGTAAAAAAGTCTTGTAAAGTCATTGAAGTTAACCCTCCATTGTAAGTCGGGGCAATAGTCCCCACAATTGAGTCAAGGTTAACTCTCCTTGTTGATTGGAGGGAAACATCCCCACATTTATGGGGCCCTAGGGTTATTAAACTCTCCTAGAGAATTCATCCCTGGTAAGTAATTTTTAAGTGAGAACAACTTGTTGTAGTGAACATAAAGTGAGCGGAAGAATATAAATAGAAGTGAGGCTCTCCTCATTTCTACACATCACACACAAACTCACTCACTGAGGCACATGAGTGAGAGAGGAGAAGCTCTCTCAAGTGTGAGAGAGAGAGAGAACAGTTGTTGGAGATCATCTTTTCTATCTTTGGGTTTTAATGCTGCCATTGGTGCTCATTCTATCTCTGAGGAAGTTGCCGGTTTTTATCCTTTATGTTTTCCCCAAGGAAAATTATTTGTGTCTTTTGTCTCTTGTGTTTATTTTTGTGCATGCTATTCTCTCAGATAAGATCCTAAGATCATATTTCTTAAATGATAAAAATCTAACATTCATGACCATATGAAGTGGTTTGGGAGCTCATTGGTCAACATAGGAGGGTTTGAGGTACAATCTAAGCCTGCCGCATGTATGCCACTAATTTTCCTCCTAATGATAATGATTTTATCCCATTGTATTATAATATGTACCACACATATTTACAAGCTCTACACTAATATAAAATTCAGTTAGAGGCACCATATAAGTGTGCTAATTTTCTCACTTCTACTATTTTTCTACATAGTTTTTGAATATCTTGAACTGTGAAGATTCCATTATCTCCTATATGTTGTTTTGAATCATATTTTCACATGGTATCAAAGATATTTGGATATTCAAATCAAATCCAGAGTGTTTGAGTTTCTATATAGGGTATTTTCCAGAAAAAATTGAGTGTTTTTCATTGCAGGTACATCCAATGTTTATGTGACTTAGTGTGCAAGTAGGAATGGATCATCCTCATGTATTTCTTACGCCATTAAAATATTTCAAATGGAAGGCCAAAATGGTGATCTATATGAGGTCAAAATTCCCGTATAGAGTCACCATGGGAACTCATACCGAGCCCATTTCAGTACTTTAACAGACTAGATGAATCATTCGGGGTGCTTTGTCTCAGCATTTCAAGGGACATTCTCTTCGATGTAGAAATTATTACTACACCCAATGAATTATGGCTCAACCTTGAGTCACTGTTTTGGAATACTGATGAGCTGCGAGGACACCAACTCGAAAATGAGTTGATGTCATTGATCCCAACTCACTTTCAGATGATCTAGGATTTCTTTACAAAGTTCAAATCGTTGGTGCTTCATCTGAAAAAATGTGGAATTGAGAAGAAATAATGTTAGTTGAGCTTGTCTATCCTTTCAAAGCTATGGTGTGAGCATTTTTTGTTTCGCTCAACATTCCATTCAGGAAAGTTGACAGTTCGAAATAGGAGAATACCTCTACTAGCATACTTCATGGAGTCTTTGAATCAAGAACGAGATAATTTATTGCAAATGAGTACCATCAACTACACCAAGTATCAAGCTGTTGATGTAGGTGTTTTGAATCAATCCAAAGGAAAGAAGAAATCCAAGGATTCGAAGCATCAAAGAGTGAAGGCGAAGAAGTATTTTCATGTGGAAAGCTCAAGTTCAACTAATGAGGATTCAAAAGAAAAGAGGATGAAGAGTAAAAGAGAGAATACCAAATATGATTAGTCCATAGTTTTACATAATGAAAATAATTGTTTCAAAAGGAAGTTGGGCATCATGACCAAGCTCCTTGAAGACTACAATTTTGGTGTTCCATATTTTGCAAGAAGAGAGGAGTGCAAGCTCTCTTTTGAGAAAGAAGATGGTAACTGCTTGTATGCTTTGGGAGATAGGTTTAAGCCTGTATCTCATATCTCTATTTCAGATATCACTTTTTCTGATTTACATTCTGATATATCATATCCTGAAACCTCCATCCCTTCCTTGGAAGAAACCCCAAACAATTCACCAAAGTTTCCTCCAAAAACTAGTCATTTTTCACTCCATTAAGATCATTCCTATTCTGATTTTGAAGGTGAATATAAGCTGAAATTCATGTTATTATAGTTATAAATGCATTTCCCCAACTATTTGATTCCCAAAAGACCCAACAACCCTCAAGTTCTCTAGTTGGAAAATCTCAAAATTGCATTGTTTCCAATACTATGTCTCTTGTGTATGTTGTTTTTATGTATTGCATATCATTCATTGTTTAGAAAACTATGTCATTTTCATCCATGGGACTTCTAATCCACATTAATGGACCTGATATTACGAACTATGGTTCAAATTTCAAGTCTCCCGACCATCCAAGTTAGCTCAACTATCAATGTGATCTAGTTACCAATTCGTTCATGGATACACTATACCTATGATAACTTCTGTTGTATATGAATTCTATTCTAATGTTTCAAAGCCTCATCAGCTTTGTTACAGATTTATGAAGGTCAATCATCAAATTCAGAAGACGATTCATGGTTTAAGTCATGATATGGAAGCTAGACATGAAGTTGATTTTGTTGAGTCTTTTGATGTTCTTTGGGAAGGAGTTTGAAGAGATATCCTTTCAATTATTGATTATGTTTCCATATCATAGTATGATTGCAGAAAAAATGATTTCGTTGATGCTCCTCCATAAAAAAATGATGACCTTCAAGGGGCCCTCCACATGTTCTTTGTCTACAACACATTGATGCATTAATGCATGATCTTGGCATCCAGAACATCTTCACCACGTCCATCACCAAGAAGTTGTTCCTTCAGCTCATTCAAGTGCATAAGAAGACCTATTGAAGAAATTTTGATCATCTATGTGTCATGTCTAATCTTGACCGAGGATTTTCCCCATGATATTTTGCCTCTTTCCTCATTTTTACATGGAAAAATAAAATTTTTGTAAGAGATGACTTGAGCCTTAGTTTCGAAGGCCTCAATTTTTGATGTGGTTACATGAATTATGGATTAAGGGGGGTTTTAGAGAATCATACCATGTATTAACATGGTCACATAAACCTCAGAAACATTTTCATTTTTCTTGTACTTATGTCATATGGTCCAAATCTTGGTTATGTTGGTCTAGCAAGGTATATGGGGGGTTTGGACTCATTAAAGCACCCAAGTTCCCTATTTTTGGTCAAATAAGAGTATTAGCACCATCATTTATGAAATTACATCTCTTGGTGGACTAATTCTCCTTAAAAAATGGAACTATTTTTACCAAAGGCGCCCATGCATGTATTTGGGTGGTTTTTGCCCCTTTTGGACCATTAAATTTTGCATAGAGCCACTTCTACTAACCCATGCACTCCACCATGAATAAAATACCATAATTTATGTCCTAGTATGCTTCACCCATGTTCACATTTCCATTTGTGACTGCTTGAGGTGGTTTGGTATTTCATTGGTCAACGTAGAGGGGTTTCAGGTCCAATTTAATATTTACACATGTATCCCACCAATTTACCTCCTAAGGAAAAATATTTTCTACCATTGTATTATATATATGTACCACACATATTTACAATTTGTACACTAATAGAAACTTTATTTATTTGCACCATCTATGTGTGTTAATTTTCTCACTTTTACTATTTTTCTACATAGTTTATGAATATATTGAATTGTAAAGATTCCCTTTGATCCTAGATCTTTTTGTGAATCATATTTTCACATAGTTCTACTAATAACAAATGGAAATACAAAATATTCATTATTATAGTCTATGATGATCAAATCTCTAAGAATATTCACATAGATCTTATTATATTCTATTATGATTTCCAACTATATAGTCACTGTACCTAATTATGCATTGAGGAGAATTGTTTTGGGTTGGAATCATTCCTTTGTTTTGACCACATCCTCTATAATTAATGAAGGTATTCTATTAGTATTGCACTCATTGGAAGTATGGAGGACCTTATGATAATACGCAATCCTTCTAGGAACATTTCTTCAACTATTGTATTTTATAATAAGAGAATGTAACTATTGAGGGGCTTAAACTTCATGTTCTCCAAAACGTCAGAAATCTACAGCTCAACTGATTGAATTGAACTCTTTGGTAAAAATTTTATTCATAATATGGAATTGGAATGTGTTTGTGATTTAGAACCAGTTGAAATTAATCTCACCAAGTCGAACTTCATATCTAGGGAATTTGTTATACCCAAGCAATGGATACATTTCTTATATATAAAAATATTTTAATTCAAACAAATAAATTGAAAACTTTGGTTAGTAGTGGGTGTTCTTTTAAACACCTCCCAACCCTTCTACCGATGCAAAAGGATGAAAATAATCATAATGTTTCATTCAAATTCAGTTCGAAGTGGTTACACGATTACTTTACTGATTGGACAAGGAAGGATGGATACCTCATAATGTGTACTTTTAAGGCTCTACCTTGCTTTAATTCAATGATAAATTCAAAAGATATAAATCAACAACAATAAATTAGGGAAATCTTAAGTACAAAAACCTTTAGTATTATCTAGTGGTTGCGGAAATAGAAATATCATTATTGTTTGACCAAAATCCTATTGATGTGTTCACTAAGATGGAAAACAATAATCTTCATGTTTAGAGGAAAATAATTAACACCTATTGGAATTAGAATAAAACTAATTGTCTATGACAAGTAGGGAAACCTAGATAGCTGAAGGACATACAAATGAAAAATTATTTCATACATATGAAAAGCATAGGAATAATGTTAACGCCATTTTGGAAATAACAAAGGAGGACAACTCAAGACTTGGAAAATTTAGGGATTGAACATTTCAAAAATATTTATAAACATTCCCATAGGGATAAGATAACATAAATGATCAACATGAACTCCTCCTTCCCCAAATTCATAAATGAAGAATAAAATGAATATATGAGGGAAAATCTCTAAAAACAGGAGCTAAAGACAATATTATATTCTTTCCCAAGGGATAAATACCAATCCATGATTTCTAGTCTATAGAATTATTCATATCATTCTATGACATTATCGAAGATTTTTTAATTTAGTCACAAAATAATCCATATTATCAGGCATCATAATGGGGGCATTCAAATCTGTATTCATATCTCTACTCCCCCAAAATATACCAAATCAAGGGTAATATTGAACATGTAATAATTCTCATCATGAAAGGTGAATGTAGTTGTGTGGTAGAGCAACTCATTGATCAATGGTTGGGGTCTGATTTCTATCCTACATAGTTCTCAACATGGTTTCAAAGCTAGATATTGAGGTTAATTGATAGTGGCTAGGAGCCTTGGCCCAAAATATAGTTTGAGGGGGAATCTTGGAGGTGGAAATCCATACCTTGATATCATATTAGAAAGGTACCATGGTTCCCATGATAATAATAAAAAAGTAGTTAGTGACAAAGTAGCTCGCTAACCTGTTGAAATATTGTAACTTCAAAGGGTATTCTAAATGTATTTTACTGATGTACCCAAGGTAGATGTTCTATTCCTTCATCGGGATGTTATTATTGTAATTGGTCATATAGATTCATGAGGTAAATCCTCCATTGTAACTTGGATCAATAGTACCCTAATGAATATAATATAATATTTTTTTGACTCTTCCTAGATTAATTCATCCTAGTATTTTTAGTGGGGCCAACGTGGAAATTGAACCCAAGAGATAGATCAATTACACTCACAAAATTGCTAATCAAACATGCAAAATTCACACAAAAGGAGACTGAAATTGGAGCATAACTTAATCTTGTATTGAATAACTGTACATGAGCCAACCATATGAAGTAATAGGATGCTCAAATATATAATTACATAAGAGATTCAAAAGCACTAGGTTTTTATTCAAATTAGTCTATAAGCAGGCTTACTAAAATAAGTCAAATCCCCCATAGGTGCAAAAAGGACTTTCCAAATCCATGAACATCCTCACGAATTAACTAAAGAAAGTGGGAAATATAATATGTGGTGGAAAGACAACTCATTCATGCTTTTGTATAGAGAAAATGAATGAGGATGATGTGGTAAAAAACCAAGGCAAGTTACCCTAGGATAGATTTTTCTTTATGCCTTAAAACAGTTGTAAAACAAGGCATCTTTCAGAAAAATAAGATATGTGCTTTAAGGAACCAAGATTAAAGTAAACATGCTAAATATGTCTCCATGATGATTCCAAAGCACTCCATGACCTTTTTTAGCAAGTATTGACTTCTAGGAACATGTCGAAGTTAGCTAACATAGAGAGGGAATCTAGGGTTCTAGGAATAAGACAAAAATGATTTAATTAATGTCAAATATGGATAACTATGGGTTGATTATTATAAAATACCCCCTTAAGCCTAAATTTATGAGTAAATATCAGAAAATTATAGGGCCTAGAAACAAGGTTTAGTCACCCTTTTACATATTGAATGTCCATACAACCAACGAAACAGGAAAAAACCCAGTGGGAAAATTCTCCCTTAAACATGGACAAGAAAACAAAATTTTGGAAATATTGCCATCAATCATTCTTCACCACATGATCAGCAATCCCCAGCAATTATTTGACATTACTGAAGTTCTTCTCACATAATACTTTGGTGAAGATGTCTACTAGTTCTGAAGATGCACAGTAGAGTAGAGCAATGGTACCATCATGCACAAGCTCCCTGATATAGTGCATATGGATCTAAATGTGCTTGGTTCTTTGTCTTTGAATTGGATGAATGGCTATTCGAATGGTGCTTTTATTGTCACAATAGAATACTATTGAAATATATGATTCGAAACCACATTCTCCAAGTATTCCTTGCAACCATAAACATTGAGTAGCTGCATTTACAACTCCTCTATACTCTGCCTCTATAGATGACAGTGCTATGGCACTCTACTTCTTACTTGAATAGATGATTGGTCCTTTTTCAAGCATGAACACATATCCTAAGGTATATTTTTGATTTGTGTTGTCACCTTCCCAATAACTGTCGGTAAATCCAACTAGCTCTAAGTCATATTTTTCTTTGTACAAAATCCCATGAGTCCTTGTTCCCTGAACAAAGTTAAGGATCCTCTTGGATGCTCTCCAATGGATCTTATGAGTCTGATCCATGTATATTTAAGCCACACTAACTACATAATATAATCTAGGTCGAGTATCTGTAAGATAAATCAAACACCCAATCAACTACCTATATAGTGTATTATTTACCATAAGAGAACAACTTACTTCTTCAAGCTTAACTCCTAAAAGGAATCGAATCTTGCTTGGCTTGAAATATTTCATTCTTAACTTGGTGAGAAAATATGAAACATACTTTGACTGATGAACCTTGAGTCTATGTTGAGATTGAGCAATTTCGAGAGCCAAGAATTGGCTCAATAATCCCAAATCTGTCATAGAAAAGGCATGGTTCATTGCATCCTTCAAGGACGAAATCTCTTTCTTTGAACTTCCTGTAATTAGTAGGTCATCAAAATAGAGAAAAATAATCATTAAAGAACCATGAATCAGCTTCAAATAGACATTATTATCAAAATTGCATCGAAAAAAACTCAATGACATCATAAATCCATGAATCTTGGCATACCAAGCCCTGGGGACTTGCTTGAGCCCATGTAATGATTTCTTCAACCTACACACTAAACATGGATTAGACACAAAAAATTTTGGTTTATGTATATAAATCAATTCATTCATATATCCATTCATAAATTCACACTTTACATCCATGTGATGTACCTCCCACTGCTTCGAAGCTGCAATGGCTAGAGCAAGCCTTATGGATTCCAACTTTTCCACTAGTGAAAAGGTTTCATTGTAGTCAATACCATGTAGCTGAGAGTAGCCCTTGGTTACCAATATTTTATTATATTTCAAAGGTGAACCATCAGCAAAAAACTTAGTTCTGAAGGACCACTTACACTTCACTATCTTTCTCCCTGGGGGGAGATCAACCAATTCCCATGTGTTGTTATTTTGGAATGAGATAAATTATTCTTTCATGGATGTTTTGCATATTGGATAATGTTATGAATATTCATATTTATTTGGATCAGAATATATCATCAAATAACACTTCTCTGCAAATATTGGATCTTTCACACAAAGAGCACTCTCAAATTGAGATCTAGTCCTCCTTGTGTCATTAGGATTTCTAACTAGTTCCCCAACTGCATGAATGGTCCTTGCTTCCAAATTTGGTATTATAGGGATGTTAGGAGCTGCAATTAATTCATCATTATCATACATATAATAATAAAAAAAATCATTAGTATCTTCACTTACAATCAATGGATGTGGTGGTGAAGAGGATTCTCCAACTTCAACTACTGCTAAAGGCTCTTCTTCAAACTGAACAATTATTTCAATAAAATATTTGATAGTGCTCAATTTGATCATATTTTACCCTTTTTAATCTTAATAATACCCAAAAAGTAGGAACTCTTTTCTTTGGGGTTGAAAATCCTTCCTCTTTTTTAGTTGGAATTCTAGCCCAAGCCTTTGAGCCAAAAATCCTGAAATGGGTCACATCTGGCTTGTGCCCACTCCAAGCTTCGAAAAGAGTGATACCATCAATATTATTATGTGGAACCATATTCTGGATATAGGATTCCCATTTTATAGCTTCGTCCCAAAACTCTGGTGGAAAATTTTTAGCCTCCATCATACAAGTTTCCATCTCCTTCGGTGGTCCATTCTTTCTCTCAGCAACAACATTTTGCTGTGGTGTGTAAGGGATGTAATGTTGCATCTTGATATATGCATATTTACAATACTAGATGAACTCAAACTTGACATACTCAACACCCTTGTCATATCTAAGGATCTTGCTTTTCCTCCCATACTGGTTTTCAACCAAGGCTCTAAAGACTTTGAAGAGGTCAAAAACTTCAGATTTATGCTTTAGGAAGTGAACCCAAAAATAACTAGAAAATTCATATATGAAGGTGAGTGCATATTTGGATTAACTCATGCACATATGAGGAAATGGACCATAAATGTCATTATGGATCAACTCAAGAGGTGCAGATGTTCTCTCATGACTAGCTCTCTCATACTTGTGCTCTGGGTGTTTTCCTAGGATACAACCTTGACAGAATCCCTTAAAAAGATGATCTTTGGTAACCCTATGACCATGTATTTTTCAATCAAATTAGAAATATAATTTTAGTTAATATGGCCAAATATTTCATGCCAAATATTGCTTGATTCATTAGCATGAGTAAGAAGAGAAGATGGGTTTGAGTATGGTAGAAAATGGGAAAACTTGTATACCTTCGAAGTGTGATCAAAAACACCCTTTGCTATGACTTTACCATTTGAAATATCAGTGATTTAAACTTCTTTGGGGGAGAATATGACTTTATTTGGAGACCCATTGTGATTCATCTGATACAATGACAAGATATTAGAGGCAAGACTTGGAACATACAACAGATTATTGAAATTACCATGGTCAAGATAAATCCTACCCTTTCCTATACTATTGGTCAAAGAGTTATCTCCCAAAAATATTGGTGGACCTTTCAACATGTCAAGATAAGAGAAGATCTATTTTGTTGAAACCATATTTCTAGAATCTCTAGAATCAATGATGAAACTAGGTGATCTTGAGGTGCTAGCTACCAAGGCATGTACTCTCTCCTTGTCTTCTGAATTTGATCCTCCTTCCCTCTTCTCTGAGCAATCAGGAAGGGAGATGTTGTTATTCTCTAGGACTTGGTTCAACATGTCTATCTGCTTTTTCATACATGAGCTCTTAGGATGATAGCCATTACTACAATATGCGCACTTGTTCATTTATCCTTTCTTCTTATTATTCTCGGGGTTCTTCTTGGAGGCTGAGGACTCCTATTGAGACTTTACCTTGTCTCTCTTTTTCTCAAGTGGATTTTTCTCTTTTTCCTTTCTTTTTTGAATCCACCTTCGAATAGCCATCAACCAAATCTTGGTCTTTGGAAGGTTTGAAGGTGCCCATCATCACCAATTTATGTTGCTCCTGAGTGAGGGATTCCATGAAATAAACAAGCTTGGGCATATTCTAGGTTTGAGCTGTTAATTTAGTGGCATAAAAGGTATAAAAAAAAATTTAATAGTCAGTACCAAGCTTTGAGATAATGGATAAAACTATTTGCTCCTCCTTCTTTTCAATCCCACATTTTTTTAACTGCAAAACAAGGGCCTTAAACTTGATAAAATAGACCTGCAATAATTCGAAGCTATTGGGATTCAAGGAGATCGATTCATTCTTTATTTGATGTACTCTCATATCATATGTATTTCCAAAAATATATTCAATATTCTCCCACACCTCAATAGGATATTTCAATGAATCAATATGAAAGAGGAGGTCTCTTGAAATACTCAGACACAAAAGACCATAGGCCTCATCCCTCTTGTTGTGCCATTTTATTTTCTCTGCAGTTGCATTGGGATCTACCTTGGTATCCATGGTAACCCTATAGATACCTTTTTATCTCAATAGTATCTCCATATTAGCTTTCCATTCTAAGAAATTGAATGGAGTCAAAATGATCCTTTGAGATTGGTCCATATCTCAGCTCTTGTGCCCTTCAGTTAGCAGAATGTGCTCCTAGTCAGTGATGTCAAACCTGCAATAAAAATTTGGAAGGATATAAATTTATCTCCAAAGGATATAATACCATGTAGAAATTTAACCCAAGAAATAGATCAATTACACTCACAAAATTGCTAATCAAACATGCAAAATTCACACAAAAGGAGACTGAAATTGGAGCATAACTTAATCCTGTATTGAATAAGTGTACATTAGACAACCATATGAATTTATATATTCTAAAATATATAATCACATAATATGTTCAAAAGCACTAGGCTACTATTCTAATTGGTAAAAAATCATGTTTACTAACACAAGTCAAATCCCCCATAGGTGTAAAAAGGACTTTCCAAATCCATGACAATCCTCATGAATTAGATAAATCAAGTGGGAAAGATAATATATGGTGGAAATATAAATCATTCATTCTTTTTTATGGGGAAAAGGAAGGAGGATGATGTGGTAAAAAAATAAGGCAAGTTCCCCTAGACTAGCTTTTCCTTTGTGCCTTAGAACAACTGTAAACAAAGGCAACTTTCAGAAAAAGAAGACATGCACTTTAAGCAACTAGAAATAAACAATACATGCTAAATATGTTTCCAAGATGATTCCAAAGCGCTCTGTGACCCATTTTAGCAAGTATTGATTTCTAGGAACATGTAGAAGTCAACTAGCATAGAGAGGGAATCTAGGATTCTAGGAATAAGACGAAAATTATTTAATTAATGTCAAATATGGGTAACTATGGGATGATTATTATAAAAATTGTTAGGTTAAAATTCAAGTGACTTAAAGTGTATAAATAGACAAATTGTGTTCCCAATTAAGACACAAGAACACACTTATGTAGTGCATAGGTAGGAGAGAGAGAGAGAGAGAGAGAGAGAGAGAGAGGAGGAGAATGTCTATCTTGGAGTTTTATCTTATACATCTATATAGAGGATCGTTTTGGGGGATTTATTCCCTTTGAGGGTTTCCCAATATAAATAACGTGTCTACCTTATGATTGTGTTTCTTTCAGTGATTTTTCATATGCTAATATTGTGAATTTGGATTAAACACTAATGATATCTAGATAAACATATGAAATATTAGCATGGTATCAGAGCTAGCCTGAATAGAATAACTTTCACAAGGTGAAACTGTCTCTCCTCTCCCTCTAGAATAAATTAGGGTTTCTGCAAAGTTTGGAGTTTTTACAATCTTCTTGCATAGAAATTTTTCCCTCCCTTGAGCGCATCTATTGACCCCTAGATCAAATTTTTCGATTCGGTGGATCTTAGGGAAATCCAAACCCTAGTTTCTCCGTAAACCAAAAAAATGCATAAAACTAGAACCAAAATTCTATAGAAATTGCAACCTCACAAGAAAGTTTTGAATGGTGAAGATTTGGGATCTCTAGAAACTAACCAACTCACCTCAGTAAAGTGCATATCCTGGTAAGGTCAAATTTTCATTTTGAGAAATTTCAATTTTTAGTGACCTCCTAGATAAGATGGCCCCAAGCACTATGATTGAGGACAACATGGAAGACATAGAAAAATTCCCAACATTGAAGTATAGGATTAGTATCATTCATAGAGAGAATGATCTTGTGAAGTACATCAAGGATGACATTACAGAACCAAATGAATATGAAGCTAAGGAGAAGCATCAAAAAGACCTAATCAACGCAATGAGGATCATTTTTTATTCTATCAAAGACCACTTGATCCCTAAAGTGTCATATAAGAAGATTCCAAATCAAATGTATGATGAAATTTCCAGAATGTATGAGGGAAATAACATCATCACGAAGATGAATTTGAGAACTCATTTGAAGGGTACCAAGATGATTAAAGAAGAATCCATTCAAGATTAGTTCACAAGGGTCTCCTAGTTTAGGGAAAAACTAAGTTCCATTGGAGACACCATTGATGAAGATGAACTATTTATGACTGCTCTTAATGGTCTCACTAGACCTTGGTATTCATTCATATAGACTTTGTGTGCGAGAAAAGAAAGTATGAAGTTTGATATTGTATGGGAAGATTGCATCTGAGAAGAAGGTAGAGTAGCTAATAGAGAATCTCTACTTAGAGAATATGATCAAGATCTATCCACCCATACTAAAAGAATATTAAAATCAAACTTCAAGAAGGATAGTCACAAGGAGAATAGACTTACGAATAATTTTCAAAGGAAAAGAGAAAACAGTAAGAAGAAAGACTACTAAAAATATCAATTCTATAACTGTCATAAGATAGGTGTTAAAATTACATATGCTAAGATATATTATCATCATTTAATTTCAATTTCATAACAAAATAATATAGACAAGATCAATGAAAGAAATAGTATCACAAGAACAACAAAGATTTATCCTAGGAAAACACTAATCGGAAAAACCCAACAAAATCTTCCTGAATATAGATGCCCCAAAAGATAAAAGGTAAAACTCAAAAGACTGATCCTCCTCCTTCTCCAGCTACAACTCTTTCTCTCTCTCTCTCTCTTATGTGCTACATAAATGAGTGTCTGTGTCTCAAATGAGGAGTCCCTCCCTCTATTTATATTTTTTTGTTCACTTAATATTTGACTCAGTTATGTAGGCTCAAGTAACCATAAATAGGGTAGTAATGACCTGAATTACAATAGAGGGGCATTTATCATGACTTTTAGTAATTATCTCGATAGGAACATTAGGGTACAAATAAATACAAGTGATTCTCCCAATAGGAGCATCAGGGACCACTTAAAAATATATTTAGAATATTCTTCGAAGTTACAATAATTCAACACTCACCCTTAATGGGAAGGATATTCTACATCAACATTAACAACAACAGTAGGAGAAAGAGGGAATCGTCAACATCATCATGGTGATACATATATAT
>LPNX011072297.1:83158-200620 GCA_001517045.1 Pseudotsuga menziesii
AGCACTTCGACCTTTCGATCAGCAACAATATCATCATCATCATATTCTGAAATTTAGATCAACAACATCATCATCATTATACTATGAACTTTCGATCAGTAACATCATCATCATCATACTCTGAAATTTCAATCAACAACATTATCATCATCATATTCTGAACTTTTGATCAGCAACATCATCATCATCATACTCTGATGTTTTGATCGGTAGCATCATCATCATCACAATCATATTTTTCGTTCAGTCACATCATCATCATCACACTTTGATATTTTGATCAGTAACATCATCATCATCAACAACAACCTGCAATCCACAGTACAAAGACTAAATTCTAGACATCAATTTAGGACGTAAGTATAAGGATGATGCAATCCTACCACATTCTTGATGACCAAAGTCACCATATCCATTCTGAACAAAATTTCAAGGATGATAAAATCCTACCACATTCTCAGGGACCAAAGCCTTCAAATACCTTTCTGAACTGAAGTTTAGGGATGATGCAATGCCACCACATTATTGGGGACCAAAGCCTCTAGATACCTTTATGAACCAAAGTTCGGGGATGATGCAATCCCACCACATTCTCGGGGACCGAAGCCTCTGGATATATTTCTGAACCAAAGTTCAAAGATGACGCAATCGCAACACATTCTTAGGGACCGAAGCCTATGGATACCTTTCTAAACTGAGGTTTAGGTATGATACAATCCCACCACATTCTTTGGGACCGAAGCCTCCAGATACCTTTCTAAATCGAAGTTTTGGGATGGTGCAATCCCACCACATTCTCAAGGACCGAAGCCTTCGGATACATTCTGAATAGAATTTCAAGGATGATACAATCCTACCACATTCTTGAGGACCGAACTCATCAGATTACTTTTGGACAAATGTCTTGAGATGATACAATCCCTCTTCATTCTTGAGGAGAGAAGTCACTGGATCACTTCTGGACAAATGTCCTAGGGTGATATAATCCCACCACAACATCATTGCTCCCCCTTTTGAGTAAGGTTTTTCCAAACAACACCAAGCTTGTCTCGAAAGTGTTAGAAATTTATTTGAGATAGAGGCTTCATCAACACATCAAAAACCTCTTCCTTAGTACTCACATATTGGACCTTTATGGCTCCCTTCTATATCATATCTCATATGTAGAAGTACCATATTTATATGTGCTTCGATCTATCATGGAACACAACGTTCTTCGAAATCTTTATATAACTTTGGTTATCGCATAGAATTTTAATAGTATACATATCCATATTAAAGAGACCTAACATCAGCTTCCGAATCCATATGGATTCACAACTAGTAGAGAAATATTCTGTGTATTCTACTTCCCCATGCTAATAAAAATAATGGAATGCTTCTTGCTAAACCAAGAAATCATAGCATACCCCAGACAAAAGAATCCACCTGATGTGCTATTCATGTCTGAGACACTTCCAGCCCAATCTGCATATGTATAGCAATACAGTATGTAATCATGGTTTCCTTCATAGTATAGACCAAAGTCTATAGTCTCCTTCAAATACCTCATCACATGTTTTGTAGCTATTAGGTGAACCCAACTAGGTTGAACTAGATACTGACTCAAGGTGTTCACAACAAAACAAATATGTGTTTTGGTATTTATTAGATACATCAACAACTTAATAATATATCTGTATTTAGTCACATCCAGTAACTCTGAAAAGTCATCAGCTAACAAATTCAAGTTGGAATCCATGGGTATGGCCATGGATTTACATTCCAACATATCAAATATCTTCAAGATTTCTATTGCATACTTTCCCTGATTGAGAAAGATTTATTCTGAATTCTTCCAAACTTCTAGACCTAGGAAATAATGCATTAGACCAAAGTATTTTATCTCAAATTATTTAGTGAGCTTCTTCATGCATTCTACAATCTATTTCTCATTCCTTGTTAGAAATAGATCATCCACATATACTAATAGTATGATAGGTTCATCTTCTATGACATCGAAGTAAAGTTTAGGATCAGGTTTACTATTGGCAAAGTCCATGCTTGTCAGGAAACTATCTATCCTTCCATACCAAGCTCAAGGAGCTTGCTTTAGGCCATACAGGGCCTTCTTTAACTTGCATACATGAGTTCATCTGTCTTCAACTTCAAATCCTTGTGTTTGTTCTATGTATACTTCCTCTTCGATCACACAATTCAGGAAGGTTGTTTTCACATACATCTAGTGTAAGTCCCACTTCATCATGGATGGAAGTACCATGATGGCTCTAATCGAAGTATACCTTGACACTATTGAAAATGTATCTTCATAGTCAATTTCCTCTTTCTAAAAGAAACCTATGGCCACAAATCTTTCCTTGTACTTCTATATGATTTCGTTAGCTACATGTTTTATCTTCTAGATCCATTTTGAAGATAATACACTCTTGCCTTCTGGCATGGGAAATATATCGCGTACATCATTCTTCATTATTGACTGGTATTCTTTATTTATTGCTTCTACCCATTCTTTCTTCTGTACCATTTCTTCGTAGTTTGAAGGTTCTTGATATACAAGATCACACATCAAAGCTACATAGTTGGAAAAATTCTTGGGCTTCTTACTTACTCTTGTGGAGTGTTTAGGAGCTCCATATCTTTCTACTTCTTGTATAATATCTCTTTCCCTAGCAATATTTCTCTTTTGTAACATCTCCATTGTAGGAAGTTCTTGTGGCTTTGTCATTTCATGCTCTTTAGGAGCTTCTTCTTCAGGGAGGAATGTAGTCTCTACATTTCTGGGAGGTGCATTTTCCTCATACACTTCTTCATGTTGACATTTTCTGGGTCTATTAAGAGCTACTTCTTCATCAAATGTTACATCTATACTAATATCCATGTGATGGAATCCAGGAATGTAAATTTTGAATGCCTTGGATACTTCATAGTATCCAACAAATATCCCCTTCTTTTTGGAAGGGTCCAACTTGGATCTTTTCTCTTGTGGTATATGAATATATACTGAACAACCAAATATTTTGAGGTGACTTACCTCAGGATTTTTTCCTGTGAACATCTCTTTTGGAGTCTTGAATCCAAGATCACTTTGATTTATTCTATTATGTACATAGACAAAAGTTATTCTTGCTTCTTCCCGGAGATGGATAGGAATATCTTGATCATATATCATTGTCTTCACTGCCTCCATGATGGTTCTGTTCTTTAATTCTGCAACACCATTCTACTGAGGATTGTAGGGAGTGGTTAGTTCCCTCTTGATTCTGGAATATTTACAGAAGGCTTCAAACTCTTTTGAAGTATACTCTATACCATTATCTAATCAGGGTGTTTTGATTCTTTTGTCTGAAATATTCTCTATCAAGACTTTGCATTCATTGAATTTCTCAAATACCTCACTCTTTGATTTCAAGAAGTATATCCATGTCTTTCTTGAATAGTCATCAATAAATGTAATATAATATTCAAAGCCACTTAAATATGTGGAGGAAATTGGATCACACACATTTGAATGAATCAATTCCAACGTACCTTTTTTTTGTTTCACTCTTTGGAAATGGATTCTTGATGTTCTTTCCTTTTGCACATCCCTTGCAAATGCCTTCATGTTTGATCTTCATGTCTGGTAGTCCGGTCACTAATTTTTTCAGATGAGGTAGTGCCTTGTAATTGATGTGGGAAATTATTCTATGCCATAGTTCACTATGGTGAGTGGACTCATGAACAAGGGTTGTTTCTGAATGTCCCTTGAGTTTATACATACCTCCTTCTTCTTCATTGATAACAACTGCATCTTCAATTTTCTTTCCTTTAAGCCACATGCATACTTAAACATCTATGAATGCAACTCTGAATCCTTTCTTATATAATTCTGAGATAGAAAGTATATTCTTCTTTAGACCTGGTGCATACAATACTTCCTTCATCTTCAGGGGATTTCCTAAATCAAGCTTGTATCTTGCTTCACCAACTCCTTTGATTGGATATTGATAGTCATCTCCTAGGGATACTTTATGAGGAGATTTATTTTCTTCAAGTTTGGACAAAGTTTTCTTTTGTTCCTTCATGTGCTTTGAAGCACCATTATAAATAATACAAGTGTCTTCTCCAGGTGTTACAGTTCCAGAGAGTGCAAAGAAGTAGATACTCTTCTTCATATTCTTCTCTTGTTTTCTTTCTTTGAGGTCCTTCCTCCTCTTTTTCTTCATCCTCATCTTCGGCTAGATGAGCATGATTTATTTTTTTGTTATTGATTCTCTTCTTATATTATTTCTTATTCATGGGTCAATTTCAGGAAATGTGTCCTATCTTATCACAATGAAAACATTGAAAGCCAGAGTAGTCTTTATCTCGAGGATTTTCTCTTGTTCTTTGTATTCTTCTAGGAGGTTGAGGTTCCTTGTGGTTTATCCTCTTGAACTTATCTTGAATTCTTCTTCTCTTGGTGTGAGTGGATAGGGATTAATCATCTTCCTTCAATAAGGCTTCTCTATTTGCCACTCTAGTCTCTTCTTGAATACAATATTTCCAAAAAATGTCAAACTTCATGCTTTCCTTTCTGGCACACATCATCTGGATGAATGATTCCCAGGGTCTAGTGAGACCATTGAGAGAAGTCATAACTAACTCATATTTGTTAATTTTGTCTCCAATAGCCTCTAGTTGTTCTTTGATTTGGAAGACCCTTGTGAAGTAGTATTGGATGGATTCTCCATGACTCATCTTGGTTCTCTTTAGTTGAGATCTTATATTCATCTTTTTGTTGATGTTTCTTCCCTCATAAATTCTAGATAGGGAATCATACATTTATTTTGGATTCTTCTTGGATGACACTAGAGGGATCAGGTGATCCATGATAGAGTCAGTAATAATTCTTTGTGCCCTAATCATATCCTTCTTGTACTTATCCTTAGCTTCAACTTCTTTAGGTTTTGCAACTTATTCTTTGATATACTTATCAAGATCATTCTCTTGTATAATTAGGATAATCCTGTATTTCCATGCTCAGAAATTCGCTATGCCTTCCAGTTTGTCCTCAACCTTAGTGCTTGGGGACATCTTGTCATAGAATAAAAAAAATTGAAATTTTGCAGAATGAGAAACTGAACTTACTAGGAGATGTGCTTGACTTAGGTGAGTTGACCGGCGAGCTTGGTTTCTAGAGATCTTAATTATTTCCCCTTCAAATCTGACTTGTGAGATCCAACATTGCAACTTCTAGCTACTTTCTAGTTCTATAGTTTTCTGGTGCCCCTGTCAAAGTATGGTTTAAATTTTCAGTAGATCTACTCCTCTAGAAACTTTGATTCCATGATCAATAGATGCGCTCTGGGAGGGCACAACTTTCTATGCAAGCAATTTTTTGAAAATCAATTTTTTTTTTAAACCCTAATTTGTACTAGGGAGAGAGAGAGAGGGATTTTTCAGTTTCTGAAATCTGTCCTATTTAGGTTAGCTCTGATACCATGTTAAAATTCCATATTATAAGCTATATTATCAGCATTTAATTTCAATTTCATAAAAAAATAATATAGAAAAGATCACTGAAAGAAACAGTATGACAAGAACAACAGAAATTTATTTTGGGAAAAACCCAGCAAAAGCTTCCTAAATATAGATGCCCCGAAAGATAAAAGGTAAAACTCAAAAGACTGATCCTCCTCCTTCTCCAGCTGCATATATTTATCTCTCTCTCTCTTATATGCTACACAAGTGAGTGTATGTGTCTCAAATGAGGAGCACCTTCCTCTATTTATATTCTTTTGTTCACACAATATTTGACTCAGTTATGTAGGATCAAGTAATCCTAACTCAGTCATGTAGGCTTGAGTAACCAAAACTAGGGTACTAATGACCCGAATTACAATGGAGGGGAATTCCTCATGAATTTTAGTAATTCTCCTGATAGGAACATCGGGGACCACTAAAAATATTTTTAGAATATTCTTCGAAGTTACAATAATTCAACAATAGGACACCTTTCCAAAGAGTGTCCATAGAAAAATTACAACAACAAAAGACATCATGCTCATCTAGCTGAAGATGAGGATGATGATGAAGAAGAAAGACCTCAAAAGACACTAGCAAAAGAAGAAGATGTAGAAGAATATGTATTATTCTCTGCACTCTCTGGGTTTGTAACACTTGGAGAAGATACATGGCTTATTGATATTGGTTCTTTAAATAAAATGATATGTATTTACGTACAAATGCAACATAATACAAAAATAACCATAAATATAAATATGCAGTGGAAATAACACTTCATTTCATTAATATCAAATAACTAAAACTTGTTTACAGACATAATGGAAATAAACTAGCTAGAGCGCTGGTAGCTCATCTCTTAGAACAGGTGTGGTGGCTACATGCCTATTAATTATATGTTACAAAGAGGCTCAAAGGCCTATATATCATTGAGAAATGATGTAAAACCCTACACATCCAAAAACCTAACCCTAGGAGGTAAAACTCCAGCATATGGGCACCATTGGGGTAAATTGGTACATCAATTTCCCGTGGTTGTAACTTTGGCATACTATCTCCATTTGACATGCATGATACATCTTTAGAAATATATATCTAACAAATACATCAAGGAATGATGAATGTTGAGTCTGGAATGGATGAGTCTCATAATTGTCGAAAGGTTTGATGCCAAAAAACCTCGTCTAGGGCCTCAAAATGGCTCCAAAAGTTCAGGACCCAAAAAACTACAAAAAATAGTAAATTGTGCTACAATTAAGGAAACTAAAAGACTAAAATAAACAATGATGGGGTTCAAAGTGGAATATGTGGGGGGCCACCAATATCCTCCTGGATCAAAACATGACTTGGAAGAAGCAAACTCTGTAAAGAATTGAAGAAATGAACTCTCCTTAGGAAGTATCATTAGGAGATGAGTATCGATATCCCATCAAAGGTATTGGAAAATCAAGCAACACGATTGAATATGGAACCGCCATGAAGATGAAGGAATTAATATATGTTCTAGGTTTGAAAAATAACCTACTTTCTATCTCAGCACTAGATAAGAAAGTATATATAATTTCTTTTATAGATGGATAAGTACTCATGTAGACCAAAGGAAAGACACTTGAAGATGTTTTGGTCATTGGTTAAGAAAAAGGAGGACTGTACAAACTCAATGGACTTATAGAGACAACCCTTATCCATGAGAAGACTAGCTCAAGTCAACTATGGTATAAAAGGCTTTCTCACATCAACTACAAAGAACTACCCTACGTGAGCAAGGTGGTAACAAGTTTACCAGATGTGAAGATTGATCATGAAGGAAGTTGAAAGAGATGTGAAAGAGGAAATAATATGAAGAATAGTTTTTCAAAATGTGAAATAAATACTAAAGGTACACTAGAATTAATTCATTCTGATGTATGTGGTAATATTCCCTCCATGTATTTAAGTGGATATGAATATTATGTCACATTTATTGATGACTATTCAATAAATACATGGATATACTTCTTGAAGACCAAGAGTGAAGTGTTCGGGATATTCAAGGAATTCAAAGCCTTGATAGAGAACCATTCAAAGAGGAGAATCAAGACACTGAGATCAGATAATGGTGGAGAATATACTTCAAAAGAATTTGAATCATTCTACAAAGAAGATGGAATTAAGAGGGACCTCACCACTCCCTACAATCCCCAACATAATGGTGTTGTGGAAATAAATATTAAAACCATTACAAAAGGAGTGAAAACAATGTTTCATGACCAATACCTTCCCATGCATATATTTGCTAAAGAAAAAAGAATAGTTTTGTCTATGCATAATAGATTATCTCAGAGTGATCTTGGATTTAAGACTCCCGAAGAAATGTATATAGGAAAGAAACCTGAAGTATGCCATCTCAAGATATTTCATTGTCCAGTATATGTACATATTCTAAAAAAAGAAGAGAACCAAGTTGGATCCTTCTGGAAAGAAGGGAATATTCGCTGGATCTTGTAAAGTCTCTGAATCCTTCAAGATATACGTTTCATGATTCCATCATATAGATATTAGTAGGTATGTGACATTTTATGAAGAAACAACTCTTAATAAATCTAGAAGTTGTCAGCTTGAAGAACTACATGAACATGATGTACCTCTAAGAAAGGTAGAAGTTAAATCCTTTCCTGAAATACTAGCATCAGAGGATCGTGATATGGTAGAACCTTAGGAACTCCCTACTATGGATATATCTCAAAAGATAAAAAAATTGTGCGTAAGAGAATTAAAACAAGAAGTATAAAATTATGGAGCTCTAGAAGGCTCCACAAGAAAAAGAAAGATATCGAATCCATTCTCCAGCTATGTAGCTTTTATTTGTGATATTGTAGATCAAGAACCCACCAGCTGCGTGGAAGCTACACAAAAGAAAGAATGGGTGGAAGAAATGATAGAAGAATACGATTCAATAATGAAGAATAATGTTTGGGATATAGTACCCAAACCAAAAAACAAGAGTGTGGTATCTTTGAAATGGATCTACAATATAAAACATGGAGCTGATGGAAGTATTGAAAAATGTAAGGAAAGATTTGTGGCTAGAGGACTCTCTCAGAAAGAGGGGATTGATTCTGAAGAGACATTTTCTCCATTAGCAAGGTATAATTTCATCAGAACCATCATGGAACTTGCTTCCATGGTGAAGTGGGATTTACACTAGATGGATGTAAAGACAACCTTCTTGAATGATGTGATTGAGGAAGAGGTATACATCGAATAACCACAAGGATTTGAATTCGAAGACAGAGTGAATCATGTATGTAAGTTGAAAAAGGATTTGTGTGGACTAAAGCAAGTTCCTAGAGCTTGGTATAGACGAACAGATAAATTCTTACCAAGATTGGGATTTACCAAAAATAAAGTTGATCCTAACCTTTACATGAAGGTTATGGATGATGAAACTATCATACTATTTCTGTATGTGGATGATCTATTTCTTACTCGAAAGGAGAAAAAAATCACAAAAAAAAATATAGATGAAGAATACGAGATGAAGGATCTTCGAATGATGAATTATTTCCTTGGGTTGGAAGTGTGATAGATCCCAGAAGTAATATTTCTCAACCAGTGAAAGTATGTAGTAGAAAAATTGAAAATATTTGATATGTTGGATTGTAAATCCATGTCCACACCAATGGATACCAACCTGAATCTTTTATCTAATGAATCATGATAGTTAGTGGATCTGACTTAGTACAAACAAATTATTGGTCATTGATGTATCTGACGAATACAAGTCCAAATATATGCTTTGTTATGAACACCTTAAGTCACTATCTGGTTAAATTTAAATGGGTTCACCTGATAGCTGCAAAGCATGTGATGAGGTACCTAAAATGTACAATAGAATTTGTACTATACTATGTTAGATATCATGACTACAGATTGTATGGATACATTGATTCATATTGGGCAGGAAGTTCCAAAGGCAAAAAGAGCACCTTACGTGGATGTTATTGTTTGGGATCCGCCATGATCTTTTGGTTTAGTAAGAAATAGTCTAGTGTTTATCTCATCATAGCTGAAGCAGAGTACATAGAAACTTGCTTCGACAGTTATGAAACAATATGGATTTGGAAGCTGATGTCATGTCGATTTGGCATGGAGTTGTATACAATAGTGATTCTATGTGACAACCATATTTTTATAAAGATGATAGGGAATCCTATGTTCCATTATAAATCAAAGCACATAGAAAGACGATATTTTTATATAAGGGATATGGTACAGAGGGGATCTATAAAAATTCAGTGTTTGAGTACCGATGAGAAAGTTGTTGATGTGCTAACCATGCCTCTCTATTGTGTAAAGTTTGAATATTTATGTGACAAGATTGGTGTAGTCTGATAAGACTTTCATCATAAGGAGGAGAAATGACGATACTCTCGCATGGAGAGTGTATCTACATTCATTTGTATATTTCATATAGTGACACTTGCTTAGGAGTGGTCCTATATTTGAAACCAAGAATTATCTATGATGAATCCTTATGGATGATAGGTCCTACATTTTTGTGTTGACGAAGTCTGTAGTTGCAGACGATACTCTCGTGTGGAGAGTGTACCTACATTCACATGTAGAGGTCATAAAATAACACTCACTTATGACTGGTCCTAGTTTTAAATATGCAGATTCTCTATGATGATTCCTTATGGATGGCAGGTTATGAAATTAGGTGCAGAAAAGATCTATAGTTGTAGGAAATATTCTTGCATGGAGAGTGTTCCTACATGCACATGTTGATGTCGTAGTATGACACTCATTTTGGGTGGTCCTAGTTCTAATAGGATGAGGATGGTATATGATGAGTCATTGTATATTATACATCATGCATTCATTTGTGGAAGAGATATACATTCAATTGTAAATGATGTGGTCCTGCATTCATTTTTGTACGTTCCAGATGGTCGATACTATGGACCCTCCTCATTAAGGGGGAGTAGGCTGATCTGGATTTCATCATCCTTGAACTTATGTACTAAAGTGTTAGGGATTGATCATCCCATAAAGATATCATGTGTACTACAGGTATTGTTGCAACAAAGGATTGAGAAGATTGAACTGTGGCTACAAATGATCAAGAAGATCGAAGTGCTACTACAAAGGATCAACAAGATGGAAGTGTTGCTACAAAGGATCAAGAAGATCAAAGTGATGATACAAAGTATTGAGAATATTGAAGTGTTGCTGCAAAGGATCAAGAAGATCGATGTGCGGATACAAAGGATTGAGAATATCAAAGTGTTGCTACAAAGGATCAAGAAGATGAAAGTGTTGCTACAAAGGATCAAGTGAGCGAGTACTTAGGAATATGAAGAATTAGTTTTGTAGAAGATGATGTTCCAGTACGGAAGATATTGAATATATTCCAATAACTATTCTAGTTTTTTATGATCATTGAAAACTTCCTATGATGTATAGATGTATTACCTTGATGCTGTTGAATATGCTCTCTCTCGTTACTCCTATAGTTGATGATGTTGTAGTTAGCAAAATACCCTTCTCATTAATGGGGAGCGTTGAAATATTGTAACTTCAAAGAATCTTCTAAATGTATTTTAACTATGCACCACAAGGGAGATTATCTATTCCTCCTTTGGGATGTTATTATTATAATTTGTCATCATAGAGTCATGAGGTAAATCCTCCATTGTAAGTTGGGTTGATAAGACCCTAATGAATATAATATAATATTGTTTTGAGTCTTCCTAGAAGAAGTCAACCAAGTCAGCTTAGTGGGGCCGACTTGTTAGGGTATAATTCATGTGACTTAAAGTGTATAAATAGAGGAGTTGTGTTCTTCATTTAACACATAGACACATGCTTGTGTAGCGTATAGGAGAGAGAGAGACATACAAACAAGGGGGAGAATACATGTGTTGGGGTTTTATCTTATACATCTATATACAGGAAGTTTTGTGGGGTTTTCTTCCCCTTGAGGGTTTCCCAAGATAAATATTGTGATTTTGTTTCTTTCATTGATTCTGCATATGCTACTATTGTGAGTTTGGATTAAACACTAATGATATATACATAATAATATGACATATTAACATAACTAAGAGCTTGGGTTTGATTTTAACCTATCCATTTCTCAACATGGAATGGAAGTCAAATGTTGAGGTCAATTGGTAGTGGCTAGGATACCTATGTCAAAATGTGGTTTGAAGGGTACGGGTTGTTGGAGGTAGCAACCCACATATTGATATCCAAAATAACAATGTTGACCATCATAAAAGGGGAATCTAGCTTAATGGTAGATCATTCAACCAAAACGACTAGGTTCAATTCTTATCCTATCCAAATTTCAACATGGTATGAGATTTAGAGATTAAAGTTAATTAGTAATGGATAGGAAGCCTAAGATAAAACATGTCTTGAGGGGAGGATGTTTGATGTAGAAATCCACAACTTGATCTCAAACTAGTAAGGACAACCATCGGGAAAAGGAGATGTGACTTTGTGGTAAGGAAGCACACTAGCCATAGGCCTAGAGAAGGTTCTATGTTAAACTCTTATTTGGTCCAAAATTCAACATGATATGAAATCTAGATGCAGTGAAACTCACTAGTTAAGAAATTTATATGCTTGCTTCTTTGTGATTCCAAATTTCAACATGGTATGATATCTAGAGAGGTTGATTGGTGATGGCTAGGAGGTTTGCGCCAGAGTGTGACATGAAGGGGGTTTTGGGGATAACAATCCAGAGTTTGATATAAAAGTGGTAAGGATTCCCATCACGAAACATTGTATGGCATTGAATCTTGTGTTTTGTTCCTCTCCTTTCCAAGTTTCAACACTTTACAAAATCATCACTTAATTATCTACAATTTCAATTGTCATTAGAGGAAATTTAGGGTCTAAAATGGAATTATAAGAAAATGAGCCAACAAAAAATGATTGTGAGTTTGAATTCAAGAAAAAATAGAATTTCAATAAAATGAGTCAACCATAATTATTGACTTGACTTATTTGTCATAAAAAAGGCCTTTTTCCCTTTGTGTTTTCAACATATCTCCATGTGTTTATACTCAAATATCGAAAGGGAGTGATCATTGGATGTGGAATTTAATTTGACATCCAACGCATACCCATGCGACATACTTTTGACATCATCATTAGGTTTTTTTTAGGAATTTATTTTTGGGGGGGTAGCAGGGTCCGTCAAAACTATGTCGTGGGGGTACACATTGGATGCAGAATTAAAATCCACATCGTTTGATATTTGAGTAAAACAATAGGGAGATATGTAGAAAATATGAACAAAAAAGTAGTTTTTTATTTCTTCCTCCAAATTAATCAATATTATTTTATTATTTTCCTTAGGAGGCCCATTTTAGACCTCAAATTTTGTCTAATTTGAAATATTTTCAGTACAATTAATGTTTTGGTTGTTAGAAGTTGGAATACTTTTATCGCATTTGCTTCATTTCTAGTTCTCTAGACAATCTCATGAGCAATGCTTTCTTATCTCAGACTGGTTTCTAGTTGAATACTTTGTTAAGGTAGGGCCATGCAATTTTCAGACCATAGTTAGCTCTAAGCCACACAAAATGGATTTAGGTAACTGAGAATGTTGGCTATCAAATATCCAATAACTTGACAAGGAATTTGTTGTGGCTTGGTTTATTTTATAATTGCATTTTGTTGAACTACTATAATTTGTTTATTTTCAGCTCTACATGGTGATAAATTTCCCATATGCATCAAGTCAAAAAATGATTTTAATCTTCCGAATGGAGTTACATAAAGTGTTTAGAATGCATGGTAGTGATAGAATTGTTCTTAGAGATCATTTACTAGCTTGCAAAACCTTTTATGGAAAGGTGTTTCTAGAAGTGAAGTGATCTCATTCATGTACTTTCCATATGAAATGAAATATGCTTATTAATACCAATTTTGTATGGGAATACACTCTTGAAAAGGGTTGAACTTGTTATTATTAAGATGCTAATAAAGTAATAAAGGTATGGGGATCAAGAAGGTCATAAACAATAGTCCTCTAGCAGAAAAAAAATAAAATAAAAAAAAATAGAACATGTAGTAAAATTGTATCCCCATTCTAAGAAAGATAGGCATGTTTTAAAGATATGAGAGGGGACTATCAATCAATAATTCCATATGTAAATTAATTCCTTCAAACCATCATGATATAAGGTATTTACCAAGTCTATCATAAAGGTGAAAAATGAGGGTAGTATTTTGTGTAAGTCTTTAGAATTCATAGCAGTTTTGAGGTTATGGATAGGATTCTTTGGGTAGAGGAAACATCCATTATTTATTTTAGATATTTATAAACTAACATAGGTCCTGTAACAAGATTGCAACCATCATATGTTACAACGAGGAAATAGTTTTATGTGGACCGCACTTCACATTTGTAAATGTTTTCATCCTCATATATGTGGATATACATTGAGGGGAATATTGCATCCCTTACCCTTATCTTAGTCATTCTTAGAAATAGAAAAGTCATCCCTAGTTGGTTTGTCTCATGATTGGAAGGAAGCCACAATTTTAGGAGGATTTAAGAACAACCCTAGTTCTTGTAAGAGATCAACCTCCAATGCAGTTGTTTATGCCCTTATTTGATAATTATATTCATGTTTTGGAGGTACCATATCCTACAAGAAAATATTAAACATCCTAAGATACATCCTTGCACTCTTTTGTATGGTTGGATCTTGAAAACAATAGATAAAAGTCAACAGTAACCTATGAGAGTGTATAAAAGACTTAATTTTGTAGCAATAGACCTGTAGCATCATATCCAACAATGAGGGTAGTTTGACTTAAATTTATATTAACATTATAAGGGTGTTTCAAGAAGGAATGTATCCATTAGATGTTCTAAGCATTTTAATTAATTAATGTCAATTTATAATGATTTTCAACAAGGAAAGCAATCCTTGATTCACAGTTTCTTGGAGCCATTGTAGTGTTTTTGATATCGATGTCAACTCTAATATTATCGTTGTGATAAGATATAAAATATAATTTTGCATATTTTCCAAATTCCGGGCATATTGAGATCGAGAAGGCTCTTAGCCAATAGAATATCCCATTCCCCTTTGCGTATGTTATGGAGAAGCCGTAATCTTGGATAAAGGTAGTAGAATGCTTGAGATGGCCTCATTAAGAAGGGATAACATCTTACATTTGTGCCTCATAACTGTGATTAGCATTGATAGGACACATTCTAACATTTTGGAGATCTATCTATAAAATTGTGGATGATTGCATATTAGTAGCCAATCTCCTTGGGTGAGATTCTCATGGATGAAGTCTTTGTCACTTGCTTTGTCACTTAGAGTGTATTTTATTTGGAAGGAACCTTCAAATTGTTGGAAGCTTAAAATTGTTTACTTGGTTTTTTTGTACATAGTTTACTCATTATAAAGGCTGGCTTGCTGCCTTATGGTCTATTCGTGTTAATATATATCAATTTTTGGGTAACCATGTCACAAAGTTGTTATTATTTATTTGGGTAAAGTACATAAAGTTACTTTTAAAACCTTTCTTGAAAGGGATCAACTAGTTTCTTAATAGAAAAAAAAGGTTAAAATTTCCCAAAGATGATCAGAAAATCAAATGGTACTGCTAAATACATGATATTATATATCCTTAAATTTATTTTAACATATGCAAGGTAATTAAAAAAATAAAAGAAAAATATGTATCCAATAAAGAGTGTTAGTGGAAAAAGTATAGTATGTCTGCATGGTATAAGAGCCGTTTTGTATCAAAGTCATTAAGAAATAAGGGTTGTTCAAGAACAGGAAATGTTTATATAAGCATCAAAATGATATCATTTATAAGGGTTCGTTTAAACTTCATATCAAACAACAATCATAATAACATGCATAAAAAACATTATCAAAAACTTTAATCATAATAGCTTGAATGCCCTAAATTTAGGGGTATTGATTCCTTACATGGAACTAATTACTCTACAAAAATTATAGCACATATGCATTGGATTCTTCCTTACCTCCATAGTTCCTATTGGGGTGTGACATTTTCAAATGGTACCATGTAATAAATAAAATTAAAAGGTATCCAAAATATCTCATTTTGAACCGCATACTAGTAGTTGAGAATTAGATAAATTACTTATTGATGGATATGGATTTCATAAACCGGAAGTAGCTTAAAAGGAATTTAACATTTAAAAATACTAACTTTATTCAAATATGTAGAAAACAATGTATCTGATAAACATATTTAAACATGTAAATATTATTTTAGTTCTAATTCCTTTGGCGGTGGCATGACAATAACATGATCATAGCATGCCCATAAAATCACTTTTATGAACAACTTATCATAGCTAGTTTTTCTATAAACTATTTAAATTAATTGAAGGTTCGATTCAACCCCAGATGTTCTCTCATAATTTTTGGACCCTACTCAACGCATGGATTCCCTCCTTTAAAACAAGGGGATTGATGAGATTATCAAATATCCTCATATTCAATGGAATGTTATAAACGTGAATACAAAAACATTTTATATCTAGTGAGGCTAGTAAAGAAAACCGTTTACAAACTCATGGTTTGTATGTAGGGTATTCAATATAGGAATCATGAAGATTACCCCAATTATACAAAGTCGTGTTCTCTCCAACTTTCCCTTCAGAAGATTGATGATTTATATAGAGAATTATTTTGGTTGTGTTAAAAAGTATGATCTATGTTTTCACAAGTTTTACTATCAATAATAAAAGATAACTTAATAACCCACCAAAAACATAAAGTTTCCTCTATACCCTCTCTAGACAGAGGTCAGCAAAATTACATCATCTAAAAATAATAAAAGAGAACCACTAGTATCATTAATAAGGCATTAAAGCTCATCAATGTAAAATCGAAAGAGATTAAGGAAAAATAAAACACTTATTTTTGGTGCCAATGGTTATTCCTAGTACTCTTTAAGAATCAAAGATATACACAAAATCCTCCCATTTTAATCATGTAAAGAAACATGTTATATTTGATACTAGGAGACTGGGTATCCCCAATGTATTATGTTGCTCCATGAGTAAATATATGGATATAATGTCGAATTCCCTTCAAAAGTAAACAAAGTGGCAATAGAATTTTAATGACTATGTCCATCTTCCTTGATTCTAGTCAATTTAATATGTGTTTCATTGCATGAGATTCTACCTAAAGCTTACATGGCATGTAGTTGTCCACCCATGTTTCCCAAAACAATCAAACATGTAAACGTAGAAGGAGGTGAAAAAGTGTTTAAAAAGTATACGCGGAACAATGATAGTTTTATAGTTATTATGATCTAAGATACCAATGGATTTGTGCAATATATAGAGAATCACATGTTAGGACCAAAGAGGAAATATGGCACATGTAACCTCATTGAAAAGGGAATCGAAGAGGTAAAGCTAAGGTCACATCCCATGTTTGATGAATTTGAAATAAATGTATGTGAGGTAAATATGCTTACTGTCATTAATTTTATAGATGGATATTCAAATAAGGTAAATGGTTAACCAATAAGAAGACAAAATGGGGAGGATTAGTAGCAATGGGTTTCTTGGGTTTCGTTCCTCTCCTATCCAAGTTTCAACTCTTTGCAAAATCAACACTAAATTATCTACATTTTCAAATGTAAATATTCTTAGTATAATTAATGTTGTGTTTGTTAGAAGTTTGAATAATTTTATCTCATTTGGGGAATTTGTAGTTCTCTACACAATCTCATGAGCAATGCTTTCTTATCTCAAGCTCTTTTCTAGTTGAATACTATTCTAAGGCAGGGCCATGCAATTTCCAGACCATAGTTAGCTCCAAGCCACACCAAAATGGATTTAGGTAATTGAGAACGTTGGCTATCAAATATCCAATAACTTGAGAAGGAAATTGTTATGGCCTTGTTTATTTCATTATTACAGTTTGATGACCTACTAAAATATGTGTATTTTAGACTCTACATGGCGACACATTTCCCATACAAATCAAGTCAATAAATGATTTTAATCTTTCAATTTTATTTACATAAAGTGTTTATGATGGAAGGTAGTGATATAATTGTGCTTAGAGATCATTTCCTAGCCTGCACAACCTCTTATGGAGGTGTTTCTACAAGTGAAGCGATCTCATTCACGTACTTTCCCTCTAAACTAAAATAACCTTGTTACCACCAATTCTGTATGGGAATCCACTCTTGAAAATGGTTGAACTTGTGATTATTAAGATGCTAATAAAGTACTAAATGTATGAGGATCAAAAAGGTCATAAAAAATAGTCCTCTAGAAGAAAACAATTAGAACATGTAGTAAAATTGTATCCCCATTGTGAGCAAGCTTGGCATGTTTTAAAGAGATGAGAGGGGACTATCAATAAATAATTAAATATGTAAATTAATACCTTCAAACCATCATGATAGAAGGAATTTCCCAAGTCTATCGTAAAGGTGAAAAACAAAGGTAGTATTTCATGTAACTCTTTAGAAGTTATAGTAGTTCTGAGGTTATGGATATGATTCTTTGGGTAGAGGAAACATCCATTATTTATTTAAGATAGTTATAAACTAACCTAGGACAATTTCTACCATTAGACACCATGCAAACAATTACTCTCTCAATTTGTGTCGTGTAACAAGATTGCAACCATCATATGCTACAGCGAGGAGATAGTTTTATGTTGACTGGACTTCAAATTTGCAAATGTTTTAGTCCTCATATATTTAGATATACATTGAGGGGAATACTGCATCCCTTACCATTATCTCAGTCATTTTTAGAAATAGACATGTTATCCCCAGCTGGTTTTTCTCACGATTGGAAGGAAGTCACAATGTTACGAGGATTGAAGAATAACCCTAATTCTTGTAACATGTAAACCTCCAATGCACCTGTTCATGGCCTTATTTAATAATTACATCCATGTTATTGATAGACAATAGCCTACAAGAAGATGGTAAACATCCTAACATACATCCTTGCCTTCTTTGGTATGGTTGGATCTTGAAAACAATAGTCAAAAGTCAGCAGTAACCTATGGGAGTGTATAAAAGACTTAGTTTCATAGCAATAGACTTGTAGCATCATATCCAACAATGAGGGTAGTTTGATTTGAATTTATAACATAATTTAAAGTTTGTTTCAATAAAGAATGTGTCTATTATATGTTTTAATCATTTTAATTAACCATGGTCAATTAATAATGATTTTCCACCAGGAAAGAAATCCTGGATTCACAGTTTCTTGGAGTCGTTATAGTATGTTTGATATGGATGTCAACCCTAATAATATCATTGTGATCATATATAAAATATAATTTGGCATATTTGCCAAATTGCAGGAATATTGAGATCGAGAAGGCTCTTAGTTAATAGAAAAGGCCATTCCCTTTTGCCTTTGTTATGGAGAATCCACAATATTGGAGAAATGTGATAGAATGTTTCACATGGCATGGTTAAGTAGAGATCACATCTCACATCTGTGCATCATAACTGTAATTATCATTGAAAGTATACATTATGGCCATTTGGATATCTATATATAAAATTGTGGATGATAACAAAGAAGTAGCTACGATCCTTGTGTGATATTCTCATGGATGAAGTCTTTGTCACTTAAAGCAGAATTTATTTGGAGGGAACCTTCAAATTGTTGGAATCTTCAAATTTTTCACTTGGTTTCTTTGTACATACTTTACTCATTATAAAGGGTGGCTTGGTGCCTTATGTTCTATTCTTGTTAAGAGATATCAATTTATTTTTTTTACCATGTCACAAATTTGTTGTTATTTATTTGGGTAAAGTGAATAAAACTAGTTTTAAAAGGTTTCTTGAAAGGGATCAACTCACTTCTTAAGAGAAAAAAAGTGAACATGTCCTGAAGATGATAAAAAAATAAAATGGTACTCCTAAATACATCATATTTTATATCCTTAAATATCTTTTGGAATATGTAAGGTAATTAAAAAAAGATAAGAAAAATATGTATCAAATAAAGAGTGTCATTAGAAAAAGTATAGTATATTTATATAAGCATTAAGAAACAAGGGTTGTCCTAGAAAAGGAAATATTTATATAGGCATCAACATGATATGATTTATAGGGGTTATTTTAAACTTCATACCAAACAATAATCATAATAGAATTCATAAGAAGCATTATAAAAACTTTAATCATAATAACTTGAATACCCTAAATTTAGCAGTATTCGTTTCTTACATGGCACTAATTAGCTACAAAAATTCTACCATATATGCATTGGATTATTACTTACCTCCATAGTTCCTCTTGGGGTGTGACATTTTAAAATGGTACCATGTAATAGATAAAGTTACAAGGTATCCAAAATATCTCATTTTGAACCACATACTAGTAGTTGACAATTAGATAAATTAGTGATTGATGGGTAGTGTATTTCATAAGGTGGAAGTAGGTTAAAAGGAATTTAACATTTATAAATACTAGATTTATTCCAAGATGTAGAAAATGGTATATCCGATAAACATATTTAAACATGTAAAAATTATTTTAGTTCTAATTCCTCTGACGGTAACATGACAATAACATGATCATAATATGCACATAAAAGAATTTTTATGAACAATTTATGATAGCTACTTGTTCAAGAAACAATTTTAAATTAATTCAAGGTCCGATTCAACCCCAAATATTCTCTCATAATTTTTGAACCCTACTAAACATATGGATTCCCTCCTTTAAAACAATGGGATTGGTGAGATTATAAAAAACATCATATTCAATGGAAGTTGATAAGAATGAATACAAAAAAAAATTCTATCTGGTGAGGTTAGTAAAGAAAACAATATACAAACTCATGGTTGGGATATAGGGTATTGAATATAGGAATCATGAAGATTACCCGAATTATACGAAGTGGTGGTCTCTCCAACTTTCCCTTTAAAACATAGATGGTTTCTAAAGAGAATTATTTTGGTTGTATTAAAAAGCATGATCTATGTTTTCAGAATTTTGACTATCAACAATAAAAGATAACTCAACAATCCACCAAAAACATAGAATTTCCTCTATAACCTCTCTAGATAGAGGCCAAAGAAATTACATCATCTCAAAAAAATAAAAGAGAATTAGTGGAATCATTAATAAGTTATTCTAGATCATCAATGTAAAATCCAAAGAAATTAAGGAAAAAGAAAACACTTGTTTTTGGTGCCAAGGGTTATTCCTAGTGCTCTTTAAAAATCAAAGATATACACAAAATTTTCCCTTTTTAATCATGTAAAGAAACATGTTATATTTGATGCTAGGAGACTAGGTACAACCAATGTATTAAGTTGCTCCATGAGTAATTTCATAGATATAATGTCAAAGGCCTTTCAAAAGTAAACAAAGTGGAAATAGAATTCTAATGACCTATGTCGATCTTCCTTGATGCTAGTCAATTTAATAAGTGTTTCATTGCATGAGAGTCTACCTAAAGTTTACATGGCGTGTAGTTTTCCACCCATGCTTCCCAAAAAAATCAATAATGTAAACGTAGCATGAGGTGAAAACGTGTTAAAAAAATATATGTGCAACAATGATAATTTAATAGTTATTAGGATCTAAGATACCAACTGATTTGTGTAATATATGGAAACTAGCATGTTAGGACCAATTAGAAAATATTACACATGTAACCTCATTGAAAAGGGAATCCACGCGGTGAAGCTAACGTCACATTCCATGTTTCATGAATTCAAAATAGATGTATTTGAGGTAAATATGTTCCCTATTGTTAAATTTATAGAAGGCTCTTCAAATAAGGTCAGGGGTAAACTAATAAGAATACAAAGTGGGGAGGATATTAGTAGGAGTGGGTGGCTATGATATTGTAAAAGGAAACATAAGTAAACACAAGTTCCATGGCCCCATTCTTTGCACAAACAACTTAGGATTCTATTCACCCTCTAAAATACTCTCGCCTCATCATTGGTAGACCATGGGAAATTACAAAAGACCTTCTCCAATATCTTGTAAGTAGTAGCCAAGGAACCCAACACAATGAGTGGTACAGAGGTAACAACAATAACTTATTGGCACTTTGCAGATAAAATCATAAGCTGAATGCATGATTTCTAGCATTGATTGTACGAAAACATCCCACAGACCTTTAGGAAATCCTTGAAGGTAATTCAATGCCAAAAAATTGAAGACATTGCTAGGTTAAATTGTATGAAAACATCCCT
Organism: Pseudotsuga menziesii; assembly: GCA_001517045.1. Taxonomy (NCBI): domain Eukaryota; kingdom Viridiplantae; phylum Streptophyta; class Pinopsida; order Pinales; family Pinaceae; genus Pseudotsuga; species Pseudotsuga menziesii. The sequence goes on from LPNX011072297.1 coordinate 104,860, forward strand.
CGGACCTTTAGGAAATCCTTGAAGGTAACTCAATGCCAAAAAATTGAAGACATTGCTAGGTTAAATCGGAAACCATGTTTTATTATTAGAGGAGGATCTCATTTTGCATTACCTATAGCAATAATTCTATGGCAGTTGAATCATCAAGACCAAGGCTTAGTAAAAAGTCTAGAAAAAAATTGTAGTATTCTCTATTCAAGTTAGATAATTAATGATTGTGAAAAATGAGTTATGACTAAATCTGAGTTGATGATGTTCATCATGGCTGACTAGATTTGTTTTTATATCTTAATATTTAGGATTTTAGCTTCATTATCATAATTACAGGCTAACACTACCAATATAACATCAAAACTATTAAGATTTCTTATATGTTTTAAAGGTGATGCTCATTTAAATAAAACTAAGACTAAACAAAATTTATTGTGTGCAAATTTCTTTTTGCTACATGTGAGATTCCATTTTATGATATGAGGAGGAGTACACTTATATAGAATAATATTAGAAGAAGTGTAAATAAATAACTATAAAAAAACTCAAATATAGACATGGAAAGAATATGATTGTCAATGAGTTCATTCATTACAATGAACAAGGTGTAAAAAACTCAAATATAGATATGGAAAGAATATGATTATCAACGAATTCATTCATTACAATAAACAAGGTGTACATTTGTGAAAATCACATTCATATCAAGTAGAAAATATTGCGATAATTCTTAATCACAACATAAAAACATAAATTTATAATCCATGATATAATAACCAATAAACATAAAGATTCAATAACTCTAACTAATCATACATATGCTCCTCAAGATTCAATAACTTCAACTAATCATACATATGCTACTCAAGTTCTAATCAGATTTTCTTTATAAAATAGTCATATTAATCTTGTTGAAAAAAACGAAAAAAAGTTACAACATGCTTATAGGATTCAAACCCCGATTAAAATATAGACCAAAAACATAATTCTTCATAGAATTCAAGTAACTTGGTGAACAGAAGTAATCTGCACCATGCTATGCTAAAAGAAATCACCACACCTCCTTTACCAATGATACTATTCGCAGTTCAAAACATGACAAGATTTCTGGTTAATCAAAAAACTTTTCCAAAGCCCATGCACACCGTATTACAAAGAATACGTCTCCAACTTCGTATACATCTGCAAAAACATACCGTGAGATTACGAGTCCGAAAGCTGTGTTTCCTCAACAGAAGTTTGCAGTTTGTACTAAAGACTAGTGTCTAGAGAAACGTGAAGATGTAAATAAGAAAGGAATGGTGTTAAAAATTTCAAAGGGATGAAAAGCATGCATGCTTACTAGTGTTCATCCAACCTTCATGTCCGGCCTCTGATACGACGTTTCCTCTGTACTGGGAAGCATGGGAAGCCATCTCCATGTATGATCAGTTACACTGTAAGCAACCACCTCTTTCACCTTCGATGGTTCAGAGACTACGAAGTATGCCCAATCCCCCACTCCTACGTATTGAGTAGAAGAAAACCTCTTTTGATCGGGAAGAGACATTCTTGCAATCTCCTTCCATGGTGAGGACGAAGAGGGGTTCACGTTGAACTTCTCAAACTGCCATAGAATGACCTGCTCTCTATCTCGGAATACGTACACTGCGAGTAGAAGCTGCGACCCGCAGGTGAGCATGCCAGGGTATAAAGGGTCTCGCTCATCTATCTTCGGAAACGGTACAAAGGTGGAAGTCCCCTCTTCCAAGTTGAAATCCAAAATACTCTGCTCCCCACGAATGATCACAAAGAACCGGCGCAGAAAACCATCCTGCTGTACTCTGGATTGACATCCTCCGGCAAGTGTCCTGCAATCCTCCATGACTTGTAATTGGAATTGTAGATTTCGACTGTTAGTGCATTTAGAGATCCTGAATTCCCCACCACCACCACATTGTATGTGTCGCGCCTGTCGCCCTCCCCTCCTACGATGCCTTGGCCTCGGACTAAATTGTGTTGAATGGATAACAAAGGGGAAAGTTTCAAGAACGTTCTCGGGAGAGGATTGCAAACGACAAGCATAGATGGAGTATGAGGTTGTCGTTTAGGCAACATAATCATCAAGAAAAGGCCTGCGGCAGATGCACAGAAATGAAGTGAGTGTTTTTCCTTTCTTCTTATCCAGAGGGACTTGCGTAGGAACCTTACAGAGAGGAAGGAGGTTTTCTTCCAAGCCCCGTTGAAGAAGCGAGAAGCCGAAAACAATTCTGCAGTTTTCGCAACCAGCCATGGGTTGCCATTGGAAGCTTTCTCTGCCCATTTAGTTGTCATGAACTCGGTTGATGAGAAAAGGGCATTCCATTTTGTGCAGACACTACGTAATTTACACAGTGATTCTACTGGCAGAAACGTCAATATATGTTCCACCAGATGTTCAGGCAATTCAGACCACTTGTCCAGATCGCCCATTTCAACTAACCTTTAGTCAGCAGAGCACAAAACGATTTAATAAAACATAAAACTAACAGAACCCCAACATAGGAAACTGAAGAAGATAGATGATCCAGGAAAGAAAAGAAGATGGATGATCCAGGAACAGAACCTTTCAACAGATTTCAAAAGGAGCAAATAGCTATGAATAGATTTCAAAAGGAGAAAAGGGCTATGAATGGATGATCTATCATATATGTTTTTATAGGATAAGGTTAGTAAAGACCAACCTTTATAGGATAAGTTTAGTAAAGATTCCTCGATCACTAAACATCCGTTGATCAGAAGTTAAGCGTCAGGTTCATAAAATCAATCAAGATAGTATAGTTGTTTTGTTTTTGTTGAAATCTAGGAAAAATATATTTGTTATTTTATCTTAAATTCTAAAATCTACATATATAGAGAGGTAATCATTTATTATTATAATAGGCATATTTTTCTGACAATATTTTGAAAAAAAATGGTTAAAATATTTCAAAATCTAGTTAAAGTTGTCAAAATCTAGTTAAAGCTGTCAAGTTCTGGAATTTTGGGTGCCCTAAGGACTTCTAAGGGCTGGAATGGATTTGTACCAAAAATTGTGAATAAAACACCATTAAAATCTGATTATAAAAAAACTAATTGCCAAAAAAATCAGTTTTCTGTTCTTAGTGTAATGATCTATTTCTAAGTGGACTTGTGTTTTGTCTCCCAAACTTAAAATGCTTTTGGCTAAGTGACATGCATTTTCATTTTAATGATTGGTTGTTCCTTTGTCTTTTGAGGGATGGTCCATTATTAGTGCCAGTATTATATTTTATTTGGGGGCTATGAATGGATGATCCATCATATATGAAACTGCCATGTTCATAAAATCAATTTGTATAATATAGGTGTTTTATCCTTCCCAAATATAAGAAAAACATACTTTCTATTTTATCTTAAATTCTAAAATATAAATACCTACATATGTAATCATCTATTATTTTTAAAGGTTTAGTCTAAAAATTATAAGATTTGGATCAGAATATGCATATTTTTAGGGCAATATTTTGAAAAAAAATTAGTTAAAAATTTTCAAAATATAGTTAAAGCAGTACGTCTCCATTTTTAAGTGGCCATAAACTTGGAATGCTCTTGGCTAAGTAACACCTATTTGTTTTTTGAGATTTGGTGGGTCCTTCCATTATTACTACTTGTCTCATCCTCCTGCAATCTAGGAAAAACTTAATTACCACTCCACCCTAAACTCTAAAATATAAACACTATGAGTGTAATGATCTATTTTTAAGTGGACTTGTGTTTTGGCTCCCAAACTTAGAATGATCTTGGCTAAGTGACACATATTTACATTTTAAGAACTCGTTGTTCCTTTGACTTTTGAGGGATGACCCATTATGAGTCCAAGTATTATATTTATTTGACTTATGTTAGAATATTTTTCTATTTTTTATTGGACAAAGTCACTATTTTTTATTATTCGAAAAAATAAGACTGAAATAAATATAAAATGTATCTAGTATGTTGTTGGTGACAATTTTAATGCTCTTTTGTTGGGTCATGTGGACTAAGGTTTTTTAGGTATTCTACTTCATTCTTTGCTCGGGGATTTTGGTGCAAACTACTTCAAAGAGGAGTGTTAAGGGAAAGGCTTTATTTGCCTTTGCAAATTTGTAAAACACCATGCCCACCATGTTAGACTAGAATGTGATTTACTTTATCATTTTATGTCTGCATGATTTATGTTAAAAAGGGCTTTGCATGAGCACCTCTATGGTTGAAATTAAAAATTAAAAATTAAAAATAGTGCATTTGAGTTGTCCTCCATGATGGTCATGTGTGATACTTGCCATGGAAAATATAGAGCTTATTATCTCATGTAGCATGGAGATGTCATGCAAAAGGATGTTAATGTTATTGTCACAAACATCAAAATAAATAGAACCATTTAATTTGTTCATGGTTATACCACCATATTCAAGTGTTGAATAAACTACTAACCTCTCATCATTGTCCATAGAGGCGATCTCACCAAGCTTCAAATAGTTGTGTGTGTAATTTCCACCTCTACTAGTGTCACAAAGGGTTTCTTGAGAATCAACCATAAGTTAAATCTCATGCATGTAAAGTGATCGATTAATTCATTAGTATGTGGGAAAGGGTATAAAAGATGCTGAGTTATACAAGGCACATAAGGATCTAGCTACCGTCAAGAAATATTATGAGGACATTGGGCACCAAGGCTATAAAGGCAGAGGAAGGCGATGTGGGAAACGAGTGCTAAGAATGTTAAATTTGTGAACCATTGATATACAAGAAAATGAGAGCAATTGAGAAGTAGAATTATGCAGTGGAATATCAAAGACAATGCATAGTAAACAAGAAAAAATTTGAGACAAATCTTGTAATAATTGATCAGTTAATTACAACATTAATCTTCATTCATTCTATCAGTAATGCAATCATGTTCCAATAAGTAGGATTCAAATCATGTGGATAATATTGAAATCTACCAACTAAACCCGACTGACTGGATACCTCAGTAGAGTGGCTGCTAAAATGTAGGGATTGGCACTAGTGGCACTGATCGCACCAATGGCACCATGGCACTAGTGGCACCAATGGCACCAGTGGCACTTGTGGAAGCAATGGTACCAGTATTCATGGTGGCACCAAAACTAATAATGACTCCTAATTTAGGCAATATCATCAATTATAATATATTTGGAAAAAGGAGGATTATTAATCCTAACACCCCCTGTTAATCCTAACTTTGGACAACTTTGAGCCTTGGAAACTAGGCCAAAAATCACCCATACAATCTAATGAAAATCATAAATTGATTAATAAACTAAGGGAAATGGGGAAAAACTCATGAGAACCCCCCATGTCTCAAAATAATCAATGAATCAAGAACACAAGTTATACTGAATAGAAAGTTTTCCTCTTTTGGTAAAAACTTGTAAAACATTTGTTGTAATTTGTAGTACTATGTAGTAACAATACAGTATCTTGGTTCTTTTGTGCAACAACATCCTCATACTTTTCATGTGAACCTCTCAATTTTCTTCTGATAGGATGAATGTTCTTTGTGTTTGTTTTTTTTGGAGGAGGAATGGAAAGATCATTTTTGTTCTTCAATGGGGAAAATTGTTGATCATTCACTATCATCAAGTAGAATTTCCCTGGAATTTTGTTGCACCACTCTGTAGATAGTGAATTTGTGTGAGAGAGTGTAACATATTCATTTTGATACTAAGACTGTGTTCTCCCTCTATCCTTTGGATTCCCAACACCATCCCTAGCTTCTTCAATGATATTTTGGGCCCATTTAGGTTTACGCCACTTATTCATAATGGAAGATGGATATGGATCTAGATTCTCATGAGGTACAAAATAAATATCAATATCTTTCTAATTTGATTCATGATCATCTAAATATGAAACAAGAGACAAAATATCATCATCAAATGGAAATGCAAGTGTTTATACCGCATTTTTCTTTGGATTGTGGTGGATAAAGCTACTGATCCTTTTCAAAGTGAACATTGCGCTTTATGAAGCACTTCCTAATTGCAAGTTCTTATATTATTTTTCATCCTCGTCATATCCCAGCAGTATATCATCTTGGAAGTATTTTCTCTTTTCCATAGGAATTCTTTCCCAAGCTTTGGAGCAAAAGACTCTCATGTGAGAGACATCAGGCTTATTCCCATATAGTGCTTTGAAAGGAGTGACCTAAATCATTGATTTGTGAGGAATTCTATTTTATATGTATGAAGCACAGTTTACAACTTCAGCCCATAGAGAAGGAGGAAGATTCTTGGCTTGGAGAAGAGATCTTTCCATCTCCTTCAATGGTTTATTTTTCCTCTCAACCACACCATTCTGTTGTGTTGTGTATGGAACTGAGTGTTCCATTCGAATACCCTATGATTCACAATACTAATGAAAATATATTTTAATCTATTCACAATACACAAGTCTACTTAATTCTTCTTGCGCACTGTGTATCAGAAAAAATGTTGTACCTACAATGCAAACACTCAAATTTTCTGGAAAATTCCTTAAACAACAACTCAAAGTCTCAAGCAGTCTTAGTATTGATTTGCAGATGCAAAAATATCTAGTACAATGTGATAATCGCCTCACAGTGAGATCTAGGAGCTAGAGCAATATTCACAATCTAATTTATTCACAAAATATGCAAGAGAACAACAAAAGAGGCAATTATTCACAATCTAGTGTACATATTGTAGATGTGTATGGCACATATTTATAATACAATGGAAAAGCTTCGTGATGACTTGGAGGCCATATTGTTAGGATTATAATCTTTCCTTTTCCAATTTGATCATTTGTGTCTAAATCATGAGTCATGTCTAAATTAGGAGTCCTTTCAATCTATTTTTAGTCACTAACACCATTTAGTCCACTTGTCTTAATTGGGGCACATGTACGAGTTACTAAATTGTGGGGAACAATAATTAAGGCCAACTACCATTGAATGCACTTGCATGCATCAGTTTAGGATCATCCTAGATCAATCCATACAAATTAGGAGCCACGGGGAGTGCCAATACCAACCTCCATTAGTTGAGTTCAGTTGGTGACTATTCAAGCTCAGTCAGGAGTCAGTTACATTAAGTTCTACTCAGTTGGCGCTAGGAGTGCATGGCTGCATGCAGGTTAGGCACATTTACTCACCTACCTCAGTCAGTTAGACTATTTAACACTAAACTAGACAGTTGAGTTTGGATTTTTAACTCCGATGAACTTTGATAATGACTTAGACAAGGTCAGTTAACCATTTAGCCATTGTACTCCATTTTAATTAATTATCTAATTACCATTTATTAATGAAAGCATTCATAGTTGCAAGCCATTTTTGCACTGTTTCATTCTTCAATTGTTGAGTAAATTGTATGATATATCTTGTGAGTTGTGTGTTGGTCTATGTGCTCAATTTAATATGGTATGAGAGCCTCATCAAGACAAGGAACGTATCCTACTACAGATTCATACTTGGATCAAAAAAAAAAATTGAACAAAATTAATCCTTCAAGTACTGCACTAGAAGTGAAGAATTTACCACTTAATATCCCAAGAAAATGAATTTTTAATCAAGCTTGATTGATCAACTAAGATTGGTGTGAAGGAAATTCCAAAAGTGCATACTGTCGACCTTATTTTGTCTATTTTATTGTGTGATTTACAGGTTTATTGGTCTCCTTCACTGCATTCTCTACAAGCAACTTAGTCTCCTTCACTGCATTATCTACATCAGCTCAGTCCTCTTCTTTGATTTCTAAATAGCTCCTCCAATGGAAATTCTCACTCCTTTCAACTACTACTCATCGAAGGAGGACATGGATATGCAAATACGCTCCAAAAGACTCTTCAGACTCACAATTGAGATAGAGATAGAGCCAATTCATTATGTTGACAAAAAAAAGTATTGGAATAGGCTTGATGAAGCATATGGATGCTTGTGCCTCTCAATATCTCAAGATCTTGTCTTCCACATCAATGGATTCAAGACTCCCAAGCAGGTTTGGGATAATCTTGCTTCGTTATTTGACAACCAGGATGATATGAGGATCTATCAGCTCGAGAATGAGTTGATTTCTCTTCATTCAGCCAATTTTGAAACACTAAATGGCTTCTTCACCAAATTCAAGCATCTAGTGTTCTAGTTGAAGATGTGCAAGGTTAAAAGGGAGGATGATCAACTCGTCATTGTCATTCTCTCAAAAATTTGTGTATACTACTTAGGTATTTTTATCGACAGTTCATTTAGTGAAGCTCACTACTCCAAATTGAATAATTCCTACTCTTTAATCCTCCACTGAATCTCTAACTCAAGAGCATGACAAGTTGATCCAAATGGGGATCATTTGGTCTTCCAGAGATCAATCACTGGTTGTAGGAGTATATAAGGTAGCAAATGATAAAGGGAAGAAAAAGGATGAGTCTCATGTGGAGAAAGAGCAATCAAATGAACCTTCATGTTCGAAGAGAAGAAAGAAGAATGACAAAGGAAAGACAGTTTATTCTTACTATGGAAGGGGATTTCATCTAGAAAGCACCTGTATGAGAAGAAAAATTGATGAGATGGCTCATATTATGAAGAAACATAACATTACTGTACCTTCTAGCACAAGGAAGAATGACCATAGAGAATAAACTGAAGAACATGAAGAGACATTCCATGCACAGAAGGTTAGCTACTCAACAACACATGGCTTTCTCATTGATTCTGGAGCTTCCAATCATATGGTTTCATCTGTAGGATCATTCTCTTCCTTGCAGTATTTTTATGGTCCTAATATTTAGATTTGAAATAAGAGTAAAATTCAAGCCAAAGGGAAGGGTTCTATCTAGTTTGAACATGGAAATTTCAAAGATGTGCTTTATGTTCCCTCCTTAGCTTCAAATCTGTTATCTGTATACCAAATGAATCATATTGCCTCATCAAAGCAAGTGATATTTGGTCTTGATTCAGTGGAAATCACATATATCTCTACTGGGAACATGATAGCGAAGGGTGTTGCAAATCATGCCTCCAAGGAATATGAGTTCTCACACTTCATGCCATTTTCAAAACCAGTGCACTCTAAGCAACCACTTGCAAGGGAAGGTAAAAAAAATTTGTCTACTTCTCTTGCAGTTTCCACTAGTATTGTAGATCCAGTTGTATCACTTTATGATATTGAGATTCAGGGTGATTCAGATCCAGATCCAGTCCCTACTTCCAAACTGGGAGCTAGGAAGATGACCAGGAAATCCATCTGACACTCAGAAGACTAAGAAACTTGTGCTATGTCATGCAATATTACCTCTTTCAGAGAGATGAAACAAACTCCCTGTAAGATGATACGTGGAAAGGGCTCAGTCACCTTGCATTTAGAAGAACATAATGGATAACTAATACATTTGGGTGGATTTTTGCATGAAATATTTCCACGTTTTGAACATTTGTGGATTAATACTTCATTTTTTTTATAATGGTGGAAAAACCATAGAAATATCGACGTTTTTTAAATTTCGATGAACTTTCATCTTTATATTGACAATATATGGTGATCTTTGCACAAATGCCAAACCAATGTCATCTTTCAATGGCTCTTGGTTGTTTATGCACGGGTCAACTCGTGCATTTTCGTCCACATATAACTATGACCATATCACTATTTATGTAACAAAGTAAACTTGTTCTAGGTGAGAAGTGAATTCCTTCCCTCCCTTGGTTCATATTCAAGCTAGCAAGCATGAAGCTGGTGCTAAACGTCAAAGTAAAATATTGCTTCTATGTTCTGTTTGATCATAGAGTGAAATCCTGAAATGGAAACCCTTAATAATAATAAAATAGATTTTCTCTTTTGACCCGGCTCTTGAATCTTTTCTGTTGGGTCTCGGTCTGAATGACTATGTGCGGTATAATATTTTATGTATATGATAGAAGCCTCCTATACCCCTACCTTATGCCATCCATGTGCCCTTATATTTTGCATAGAGACATTTAAACTTGTTCATATATGATGTTGCCATGCATAAATAGTAGCTTCCATGAAACTGACTACCTGATTGTGGCTATCTCTACTACTACAACCTAGTTACCTATATGATGTCAGCATAGATAATTTTACCTTTTATATTGTCAGTTTATAGCTCCTTTGCGGGAGCATGCAAAGCTATATCATTTAGCACATTTTCTATAGTTGCGACAAGGTTCTTGGTGATTGATTGAGTGTGGATTGAGCCCGGATTTCTTTATCAACCATATCCAAAACTAGAGAGATCAGTCATACTATGCAACAATCATCTGGCCATAAATTCATAAAGGGTAAGCATGCATCCATTTTTGGGGGATACAAACTAACATTGATGCTCAAAATAATAGTTGTATTCTTCAGGTAATGTACCTTACAAACAAATTTAACAACCCTACAACTCCCTCCTTTTATTTAAACTAGAGTAATTGAAAAAAGAGGGTCCAATCAATAATGACTCTAGCCAATTCATTTTTTTTATAGACCTGATGCTCCATTAAGCTATTGGTCATTGACACAGTGTTAATTACTTTCCACAGTAGAAGGACAATTTTCATTTGGACCACCTGGTGTTCCAATGACCAAACTATCAATGTCTCCTTGTGAGTAAATCAAAAGGCCATTGCACAACACTTGTTGGCATCAATGAAAACTTCACTCTATTAGACACAATGCTCACTGAGAGGCGGGGGGGTGTGAGTGAATCAAGGAGGTAAGGATTCAACTCAATTTCAATGTCTTTTTCTACCAATCTTATCATTCATGCAGCCATCTTTGTCATCGAGTTTACTTGTCTATTTCCATGTCACCATCTCCTAGGGTGCCTCCAACCACTTTTGATGACAAGTTGCACTTCAATTAACTCCATCGGAGCTACTTGGAGTTATGGATGTGCTAACTCCTTGAGTTGGAGATTCAGTTACATGTGATGAGTCACTTTTAGTTAGACTCAGTCATCTATTGCACTCTGATTCAGTTAGGACTTAGTGTGAGAGTCAATTATGGATTAGCTCAGTGGTTAACTATGTGTGCTGATTGTGGTTGACATTCAGTTAAGCTACACCCATCCATGAAATTTGAATGAAATCCTTGAGTATTCAAATTGTCTTGGAATTCATGCATTATACATGACATTGTACTGTAGTATCATTCATTATTGATTATACAGGGTCTACAAACTCTTGTTGTAGTATCGTTACACCATTTTCATGTGTAATTTTCCTTGATTCATTTGTAGAATGTGTTTAGTCCCTAGATTACTGTGACATAATTAATAGCTTGAAAAAGGATCAAGCAGCTGGTCAACTAAGAAACAGAGTTCCATAGCACTCTCATGTACAGAGGCTGAGTATAGAGGAGTTGTAAATGAAGCTACTCAGTGTTTGTGGTTGCAGGGTATACTTGGACAATGTGGTTTCAAATCAGAGTTTTCAACAGCCATCTATTGTGACAATCAAAGAACCATTTGAATCTCCATTGATCCAATTCAAAGGAAAAGAACCAAGCACATTGAGATCCATGTGCACTATATCAGGGAGCTTGTGCATGATGGTACCATTTCTCTACTCTATTGCACATCTTTAGAACAAGTAGCTGATATCTTCACCAATGTATTATATGAGAAGATATTTAGTAATCTCAAATCATTGCTGGTGATTTCTGATCATGTGGTGAAGAATGATTGATAACAATATTTTCAAAATTTTGTTACCTATCCATGTCTGAGGATTTTCCAACTGGGTTTTTGTCTCTTTCCTTGGTTGTATGGACATGCAGTATGTAAAAGGGTGACTAAGCCTTGTTTCTATGCCCTATAATTTTCTCATATTTACTCATAAAGTCAGGCTTAAGGGGGGGTGTTAGAAAAATCAACCTATAGTTACCCATATTTGACATTAATTAAATCATTTTTGTCGTATTCATAGATTCCCTCTCTGTGCTAGTTGACTTTCACATCTTCCTAGAATTCAATACTTTCTAAAATATGGTCATGGAGTGCTTTGGAATCATATTGGAAACATATTTAGCAAGTCTTCTTTATTCCTAGTTCCTTAAAGCACATATATGCTTTTTCTAAAAGTTGCCTTGCTTTACAGCAGTTTTAAGGCATACAGGAAAAGCTAGTCTAGGGGAACTTGCCTTGTTTTTTTCCCACATCCTCCTCCTTCCTTTTATCCAAAAAAAAGCATGAATGAGTTGTATTTCCATCACTTATTATCTTTCCCACTTTCTTTAGCCAATTCGTGAGGATGTTCATAGATTTGTAAAGTCTTTTTTGCACCTATGGTGGATTTGACTTGATTTAGTAAACCTTCTTTTTTACCAATTCGAATAGAAACCTAGAGGTTTAGAATATATCATGTAATTGTATATTTGAGTAGCCTATTACTTCATATGGTTGGATTATGTACACTTATTCAATATAGGATTAAGCTATGCTCCAATTTCAGTCTCCTTTGGTGTGAATTTTGCAGGTTTGATTAGCAATTTTGTGAGTGTAATTGATCTATCACTTGGGTTCAATTTACACATATTAAAAATGGTTGAAATTGTTATTATTAATATGCTAATAAAGTACTAAATATATGGGGATCAAGAAAATCATAAACAATAGTCCTCAAGCAGAAAATAATTAGAACATGTAGTAAAATTGTATCTGCATTCTGAGGAAGATGGGCATGTTTTAAAGATATCAGAGGAGACTATTGTAAATATCATAAAATAAATATAATAATTAAATAAATAATACTAAAAATAATTAATTATACTTAATATGAAAGGACATGACCTCTCATTCACAATTCGCAAGCCTTATTTAATAGGCGGGTCATCAACCATTGTAATCATTTTATCTATTATCTTATCTCATATTTTCATCCTATCATTAATATATACTTTTCTTATGACTTATTGAATATTCGAGGTGTTATGATGAATAATATTGTATAAATATTATTCGCTCCAGTGGTATCAGAGCCAGCCCTTTCTCCAGCTTGTGCTCATTCTGGCTTTTAGCCAAAATTTTAGATTTTATCTGAGTAAATTTAGAGTTTCTCTGTACACTTCGTCTTTGACGAGTCTTGGTTTATGGCCATTTTCAAATTTCAAATTGAAAATAAATAAATAAATAATTGATGAAATATCGGTTGCAAATCTTAAGAATATTGTTTAAAGAAAGAGAAAAAGATCATTACTATGTGATATTAAAAGAAGGTCCGTTTAAATTTTGAAAATCCAATTGAAGGAGTGCTCCACTTTCGTTCAAGCCCATCCCTACTATGCTGCTCTCTTCCCAAAGTCCACCTATGCACTGCTCTCCACAATTCCCCTCAACATCCACATCCACTTCCATCTGCATCCATCCACCTTCCACATCCTCCCCCATATGCCTCCCTCCACGCTCTTCTCTCCACACTGCTACTCCAATGCTTCCCTCCACCACTACCCACCTCTGCACATCAATCCTCATCGCCCTCCACCATTGCCTCACTTCCCTCCACCGTCACCTCACTACCCTGCGCCCTCCTTCCCATCCTTCTTCCTCACTTACATCTGTCCATCCTCACGCAGTCACTCCCTTCCGCACACTCCTCACCCATCCATCACACCCCACCCTTCATCACCTCCTCCATCTGCCACTCCTGCTATCCTCACACCGCCATCTTCACGCTGTCACTCCCCACGACCTGCACAAAACACACTAAAAAAACATTTTAATATAATACATATATATTATATTTATATAATATTTCAAAAAAAAAACATAACAAAAAAAATAAAACTACAATATAATATTCTCAATTTGTTTTATTATATAAATAATAAAATAAACATTCTATTATATAATAATTTATTATTATAAAAAAAATTATTATTATTATTATTATTTTTGAAGGAAAAATTCCAAAAAAAAATAAAAAGGGTTATTTTTCCTAATCAAAGAAGACTCCCTCATAAAACAAATACTAATATAAGTCAAATAAGTGAAGTCAACAATACCATCCATCATTGAAGAAAAATTTAAAATCAAGGAAGATCAGCAATTGATGAAAAGTCAAAACATCAAAAGAAGACTCATCAAAAAATTGATAGCCATCTATCATTAAAGAAATCAAAAAGCATGGAAGTTGGTTTGTAAGCACAAATAGAGAAACTAGAAGCCAAATTAAAGCACTATCGAACAGAATGAAGATTTACAAAACATGAATATGAAATTGGAATTGTTGATTAAATTACATAAGATGCAAAAAGAGAGCAAGGAACAAAAAAAATTTGTCCAAAAAAATCATATAGAAAATTTGTCTGCCCAAATTGATAAACTAAAAGGCGAAAAATGAGTTTGATCAGAAACAAAAAAAATAAAGATATAAAGAAATAAATAAGTGATTACGAAGCAGAAATAATACGCTTGAATAAAATCATTAATGATAAAGATGAAGAACTGACGCACATACAATCAAGATTAATAGATCAATAATTAGTGGTTGACCAATATCGACAAAAACTAAAAGTTCTTCAACAACAAAATAGTGACTCAAAAAAAGAACACAAGTTGGATATTGGAAAGAGTAATAAAAGAATATCTAACATTTCTAAAGAAATCTTCAGATTAAGAAATCAGAACAAAACCCTGATTACAAAAATAAAAACTTGAAAAATAGTAACAAGAGGGAACACTCCGGTGAAAACCTCGAAAGAAAAATACTGGAAAAGCAAGAATAAAACCAGTATCTAAATAATCGTAATCAGGAACTACAGAACCAAATCAAGGATTTAGAAATTGAAAAAAAGTCACAAGATGAAACAATTAAAAAGATTCAAATTGATAACATTCTACTTGAGAACCAAGAAGCACAAATCCAGGAAAACACATCCAAAAATCAAATCGAGGAAATAAAGACAGTCCTCGTCACAATCCAAAAGAAAGAAGAACAAACAAAACCTACACCTTATAGGCATCCTAATTATAATCGTCATTTTGACCAACGATAGGGTCAAAATGAATATTCATAGAAGACTTATGTGGACATGCAAAAATATCGACATACTAAGCAACAATTGAGATGGATCGTCCCAGAAAAAGATCTCAAAGCTCCAATAAAAATAGATCTGGGATGGACCATAGGAGATATGATACGAAAATTATCTTGGGGAATCCATAATTCGTATCGGCTCATTTCCTCAAATGTCGCAAATAAAAAAAGGGAAGGAATCCTGAGACGACAGATTAAAATAAATCAGACGTTAAGGTCAATACATCTTTGAGGACAAATATTCCCTTAACGGGAAGGCAATGTAACGAACATAAAATAAATATAATAATTAAATAACTAATAGTAAAAATAATTAATTATACTTAAGATGAAAGGACATGACCTTTCATTCACAATTCCCAAGCCTTATTTAATAGGCAGGTCATAAACCATTGTAATCATCTTATCTATTACCTTATCTCATCTTTTCATCCTATCATTAATATATACTTTCCTTATGGCTTATCGAATATTCCAGGTATTCTCATGAATAATAGTGTATCAACGAATAAATATTATTCTCTCCAACTATCAATCAATAATTCCTTATAATTAATTCCTTCAAACCATCATGATAGAATTTATTTCCCAAGTCTACCATAAAGCTGAAAATGAGGGTAGTATTTCGTGTAAGCCATTAGAATTCATAGTAGTTCTAAGGTTATGGATATGATTCTTTGGGTAGAGGAAACATCCATTATTGATTTAAAATAGTTATAAACTAACCTAGGTCCTTTAACAAGATAGCAACCTTTCATATGTTACAGCGAGAAGATAGTTTTATGTGGACCACACTTCACATTTGTAAATGTTTTGGTCTGAATATATGTGGATATACATTAAGGGGAATACTGCATCCCTTACCCTTATCTTAGTCATTCTTTGAAATAGATACATCATCCCTAGCCGGTTTGTATCATGATTAGAAGGAAGCCACAATTTTAGGAGGATTTAAGAACAACCCTAATTCTTGTAAGAGATCAACCTCCAATGCACCTATTCATGCCCTGATTTAAGAATTATATTCATGTTTTGGAGGGACCATATCGTACGAGAAAATAGTAAACATCCTAAGATACATCCTTGCATTCTTTTGTATGGTTGGATCTTGAAAACAATAGTCAAAAGTCAGCAGTAACCTATCAAAGTGTATAAAAGACTTGATTTCATAGGAATAAACCCATAGCATGATATCCAACAATGAGGGTAGTTTGAGTTGAATTTATATTAACATTATAAGGGTGTTTCAAGAACAAATGTATCCATTAGATGTTCTAAGAATTTTGATTAATCATGATCAATTTATAATGATTTTTAGCAAGGAAAGCAATCCTTGATTCACATTTTCTTGGAGCCATTGTAGTGTGTTTTATATCAATGTCAACCCTAATATTCTCATTGTGATTAGATATAAAATACAATTTGGCAGATTTTCCAAAATCTAGGTATATTCATATCTGGTAGGCTCTTAGTCAATAGAATATTCCATTCCCCTTTGCATCTGTTATGGAGAAGCCACAATCATGGATAAAGGTAGTAGAATGTTTGATATGGCATGGTTAAGAAGGGATAACATCTTACATTTGTGCCTCATAACTATGATTAGCATTGAAAGGACACATTCCAACAGTTTGAAGATCTATCTATAAAATTGTTGATTATTGCGGAGGAGTAGCTAATCTCGTTGGGTGATATTCTCATGGATGAAGTCTTTGTCACTTAGAGCATAATTTATTTGGAGGGAACCTTCAAATTCATGGAAGCTTGAAATTGTTGAATTGGTTTCTTTGTACATAATTTACTCATTATAAAGGGTGGCTTGCTTCCTTATGGTCTATTCTTGTTAAGATATATGAATTTTTGGGTAACCATGTCACAAAGTTGTTATTATTTAGTTGGGTAAAGTACATAAAGTTACTTTTAAAAGTTTTCTTGAAAGGGATGAACTCATTTCTTAAGAGAAAAAAAAGTGAAAATGTCCCAAAGATGATAAAAAAATCAAATGGTACTGCTAAATACATGATATGATATATCCTTCAAGTTATTTTGACATATGTAAGGTAATTAAAAAAGAAAAGAAAAATATGTATCCGATAAAAAGTATTAGTGGAAAAAGTATAGTATATCTACGTGGTATGAGATCCCTTTTGTATCAAATTTATTAAGAAATAAGGATTCTTCAAGAAATGGAAATATGTATATAAGCATCAACATGATATGGTTTATGAGGGTCAGTTTAAACTTCATAAGAATCATTATAAAAAAATTTAATCGTCATTGCTTGAACACCCTAAAGTTAGGGGTATTCATTTATTACATGGCACTAATTAATATACAGAAATTATACCACATATGCATTGGATTCTTCCTTACCTCCACAGTTCGTATTGGGGTGTGACATTTTCAAATGGTTCCATGTAATAAATAAAATTACAAGGTATCCAAAATATCTCATTTTGAACTGCATACTAGTAGTTGACAATTAGATAAATTACTGATTGATGGGTATGGATTTGATACAATGGAAGTAGCTTAAACGAAATTTAACATTTAAAAATACTAACTTTATTCAAATATGTATAAAATGGGGTATCCGATAAACATATTTAAACATGTAAGTATTATTTTAGTTCTAATTCCTTTGATGGTGGCATGACAATAACATGATCATAGCATGGACATAAAAGCACTTTTATGAACAAATTATCATAGCTAGTTGTTCAAGAAACAATTTTAAATTAATTCAAGGTTCGATTCAACCTGAAATGTTCATTCATAATTTTTGGACCCTACTCAACGCATCAATTCCCTCCTTTAAAACAATGGGGTTAGTGAGATTATCAAATATCGTCATATTCAATGGAATGTGATAAAAATGAAAACAAAAACATTTTCTATCTAGTGAGGCTAGTAAAGAAAAGCTTTTACAAACTCATGGTTTGGATGTAGTGTATTGAATATAGGAATAATGAATATTACCCCAATTATACAAAGTGATGTTCTCTCCAACTTTCCCTTCAAAAGATAGATGATTTCTATAAAAAAATTATTTTGGTTCTATTAAAAAGAATGATCTATGTTTTCACAATTTTGACTATCAATAATAAAAGATAACTTAACAAACCACCAAAAAGATGAACTTCCATCTATAACCTCTCTAAATAGAGGCCAACGAAATTACATCATCTACAAATAAGAAGAGACAACCAGTAGAATCATTATTAGTGAATTCTAGCTCATCAATGTAAAATCCAAAGAGATTAAGGAAAAAGAAAACACTTGTTTTTTGTGCCAATTGTTATTCCTAATACTCTTTAAGAATCAAATATATCCACAAATTTTTCCCATTTTATTCATGTAAAGGAACATGTTATATTTGATACTAGGAGACTAGGTATCCCCAATGTATTATGTTGCTCCATGAGTAAGTTTATGGATATAATGTCAAAGTCCCTCCAAAAGTAAACAAAGTGGAAATAGAATTTTAATGACCTATGTTGATATTCCTTGATTCTAGTCAATTTAATATGTGTTTCATTGCATGAGAGGCTACCTAAAGTTTACATGGCATGTATTTGTCCACCCATGTTTCCCAAAACAATCAAACATGTAAACATACAAGAAGGTGAAAAAGTTATTAAAAATTATATGTGGAACAATGATCGTTTCATGGTTATTAAGAAATAAGATACCAATTGATTTGTGTAATATATGGAGAATCACATGTTAGGACCAATGAGGAAATATGGCACATGTAACCTCATTGAAAAGGGAATCCAAGCAGTAAAGCTAAGGTCGCATTCCATGTTTGATGAATTCAAAATAAATGTATTTTAGGTAAACATGTTTAATATTGTTAATTTTATAGATGGATCTTCAATTAAGGTCAAGGGTAAACTAATAAGAAGAGAAAGTGGGGAGGATTAGTAGCAGTGGGTTTCTTGGGTTTGTTTCCTCTCCTATCCAAGTTTCAACACTTTGCAAAATCAACACTAAATTATCTACAATTTCAATTGTAAATATTCTTAGTATAATTAATCTCATGTTTGTTAGAAGCTGGAATACTTTTATCGCATTTGGGGAATTTGTAGTTCTCTATACAATCTCATGAGCAATTCTTTCTTATCTCATATGGGTTTCTAGTTGAATACACTCCTAAGGCAGGGCCATGCAATTTTCAGACCATAGTTAGCTCCAAGCCACACAAAATCGATTTAGGTAATCGAGAATGTTGGCTATCAAATATCCAATAACTTGAGAAGCAAGTTGTTGTGGCCTTGTTTATTTCATTATTGCAGTTTGATGACCTACAAAAATATATGTATTTTCAACTCTACATGGTGACAATTTCCCATACAAATCAAGTCAATAGATGATTGTAAGCTTTAAATTGGATTTACATAAAGTTTTTAGCATCGAAGGTAGTGATATAGTTGTGCTTAGAGATAATTTACTACCTCGAACAACCTCTTATGGAGGTGTTTCTATAAGTGAAGTGATCTCATTCATGTACTTTCCATCTAAACTGAAATACCCTTATTACCACCAATTTTGGTATGGGAATCCACTCTTGAAAAGGGTTGAACTTGTGATTATTAATATGTTAATAAAGTACTCAATTTATGGGGATCAACAAGGTCATCAACAATAGTGCTTTAGCAGAAAACAATTAGAACATGTAGTAAAATTGTATCCCCATTATGAGAAATCTAGGAATGTTTTAAAGAGATGAGAGGGGACTATCAATAAATTAATACCTTCAAACCATCATGATAGAAAGTATTCCCAAGTCTATCATAAAGGTGAAAAATACAGGTAGTATTTCATGTAAGTATTTAGAAGTTATAGTAGTTTTGAGGTTATGGATATGATTCTTTGGGTAGAGGAAACATCGATTATTTATTTAAATTAGTTATAAAATAACCTAGGATAATTTATACCATTAGACACCAAACAAAAAAATTACTCTCTCAACTTTTGTTCGATAACAAGATTGGAACCATCATTTGTTACAGCGAGGAGATAATTTTATGTGGACCGCACTTCACATTTGTAAATGTTTTGGTCCTCATATATGTAGATATACATTGAAGGGAATATTGCATTCCTTACCCTTATCTTAGTCATTTTTAGAAATAGACATGTCATTATTTGACTTTTGTTTTAATATTTTTTGAATTTTATTCGACAAAGTCACTATTTTTTATTATAGGAAAAAATAAGATCGAAAAAAAAATAAAATGTATCTAGTATGTTGTTGGTGGCAAATTTAATGATCTTTTGTTGGGTCATGTCGACTAAGGTGCTTCAGGGCTTCTACTTCCTTCTTTGGTCAGGGTTTTGGTGAAAACTACTTCAAAAGACGAGTGTCAAGGGTAAGCCTTTGTTTAGCTATGCAAATTTGGGAACACCATGTCCAACATGTGATTTATTTTATCATTTATGTCTTCATGATTAATGTGAAAAAGGATTGGTATGAGCACCTTTATGGTTGAAATTACAAATAGTGCATTTTAGTAGTCCTCCATGATGGTCATGTGTGATCCTCACCATGGAAAATGCATAGCCTATCGTCTCTTGTAGCATGGAGATGTCATGCCAAAGGATGTTAATGTTATTATCATATTTCTTGCTGCAACAGATCTCATTTTGAGCCATAAAAATGGGATCCCCATTAAATTTTTAATTGGATTTTGAAAGATGGGATCTTCTTATGGGAATCATTAAATTGTAAGTATGATGTTTTGACCTAATGAAAATTCCTCATTTGCCTTGTTTTTTTTGGGTTTTTTGGTTTTTAGAAGTGCCTTTTTCTTTTATAAGTATGACTTTTGTGTTTCCAATTTCCGCATTCCGTTTTACGCTAAGTCGGATCACAAAAATCTATTTTTTGGGGTTTTCTAGGAAATCATCTTTCCAACTTTTGCTTTCCACTATGCAGAATGAGAAAATCAGAAATCTCTTATTTTTCAATAAAACTTTATGTTTGTTTTTTACTTCCGCTTTCCACTAAAAGTGGGTTGTAGAACCTGGAAAAGTCATATTTCGCAATGATCTATTTTCTTATTTTCTACTTTCTGCTATGTGGAATGTGAAACTTCAATATTTTTCTTGTTCAAAGTAGAATGTGGAACCTCAATATTTTTCTTGTTCAAATAAATTCCTTTTTGACTTCCTCTTTCTGAAGGTGGAATGGGGAAGCCAAAAAAACCAAAAATACAAAATTTTATAGCTTCTGCTCCCACATTTTTAGTTTCCCACTTTCATCTTAGCCGTCCATTTATGCTTGATCTACGACTTAAATTTTCTTTTCCGTTGTGATTTGGGCTATTTAGTATGTTCAAAATTATGAAGTTTTTACCTTTTTCACATGCGTTTTCAATACACTTGGATACTTTTACTGTGGAGTTTTCTCGCTCGAGCTCACAATTTCCATGGTTTTCAAATCTTCCACCCAGTAAGTTTACCCTTCATGACTATTTATTCTGTTGTTTCTAGATTCTAGTAAGTATTTTACCATAGTTTCTAAATTTCAAATAGAAATGGCATCTTATTCACCCAAAAACACAAGGTTGAAAACTTCTCTACATGAGTAGAAAATAAATGACCCCAATGTTGGAGTATTCACTTGTACTAATGGGCGTGACTTGGAAACCTTACATCTAGACTAGTCGAGAATTTTCTCTATTTTTGAAAATGACAATTTTTTGACAGTCCCCCATGACCAACCCACTTATATAAGGATTTGTAGTTCACAACTTCATCTCATTCCTTCAAGACCTTATTTTATGGGATACACATACTAGGTTAAATGGGCATTGGATAGTGCTAACCTTGATGACCGTATGTTTAATGACCATATTGGTACCTTTGTGGATGCTTTCCACGTAGACACTTTTGCCAAGGATTATGCACTTGGAACTTCTAAACAGATCCCTGGCTCCAAGTTTCTAGATGAAGCCATTTCCCACTTCAATTATAAGGAGGTAGTGAAATCCTGGATGGAAAATCCAACTATTTTTACTGCTTGACCAAGAAATTCTTACCCTATTTCTTGGTTCAATGAACTGTATTTATTACTTGCAGGTATGTTCTGTCATTTGTATGGGTCAGGAAACTCTTTGTTATTCAAAGCAGAATGGGCTCTGGAAACCCATCACATTTTACCAACAGGAGAGTCCTTCAATTGGGCATAGATTCTATTTGTGAATTTGAAGGAATAACTTGAAAGGTATGAGAATATCATGGCCAATAGAAAGCCGACATTTTTCATGTCAGGGTATGTAATGGACGTTTTCTGCTTGACCGCTACTTTTCCATCCCTAGGTTAGAATTGGCAGAAGGAATCCCCACTAGTGCATATTTACTATTCTGATATGTGGGAGGAAAATTTTGTCCATCGTGTCTATGAGATTTGCGACCTTTTCCTAGGGTCCATGTATCATAAAATATTCAAGGCTGATGCTCCAAAATTTTATGAAAGAGCCAGAGCATTGATTGCATTGCATGGTGATTGGTATGTTGGAGATTATTTCTCCTACATATGAATCTACGTCAACAACACAATGCATTTTATTCCAAAAATAGTTTCATACTGCATGATATTGCAATAATTTTCCTACCAAATTGTCATTAACAGGATTTTCCCAAAATTAGAAAGGCACACAAGAAAGGATTTCCCTAAGTTTCCAATGATTTTAGACTCTCTTCTCCTGCATAATTCTACCCATGCAACTGTGCTGGTTAAATAAATTTCAACTATGGACCTAGGGGAAGCTCCTAGAAGAACGCATGATACTAAAGCTTATCTAGCTAGTCGTTTTTCCCAAGAAAGGGATAAGTTTCAATATGCACATGAAGATCTCACTGATGATTCTATTTACAGACTAGCCATCGAATTTCAGGAAGTATTGGGAAAAATCACTGACCCATATGTGAAGGCTCATATCTTCAAATATCATAATGACCTTAAGGAATCCACCCTCTACTTCAGGAAAGTAAATTTGGGCATATAGGGAAATATTTAGAGGAAAAATTTAGAAAAGGAATCAAGAGATCAAGAAACACTATCTTTTGTATTCATTGTTTCTCAATGCAAATTTAAGGGTAAATATTCCATCGAAACACTTGTGAGGAATCATCCTTCACAAATGTTTGAAACTTTGCATAAAGGGGAAGAACTCAAGAAGAATTTGGTAAAGCTCAATTCTTGGCACTAGGAACACGTTGAAGAGGCTAAAACTCAACCCAAGAAATATAGGACTTAGCTTGTTCTTGAACAGGAACATGTACTAGAAGCAATAGTTGTTCAAACATAGCACATATCTCAGGAATGTCCCACAGAATATCAGTTGGCACCAACATCCCAACTTTCTCTTCAAGAATAGGTGGTTCTACAGATACTTCTAGTATAAAAAGTATAACTTTCATTACATCCTGAAATTGAAGTTCATGAGATTCATAGACCTGGAGGAATACTCTGGACCTACCACATGCCCTATGATTATTCTCACCTATATGACTTCCTCAATCCTTGGTACACAATTATCATAAAGTACCTTTGATTCTTTATTTACGCGGTCTTCTTTTTCTGAGTTAAATTTAAGACCAATTCTTGAGGATACCTATAGAGAACCATCGGTATTGGTAGAGGTTCCAAATCCAAATTCCCCTTCCTCTCCACCCATTTCATTGACCTACCATACACAACACCCTACCCCAATATTCTCGCGTATTCAATCTTCTCAAGTAGAAATCCCCTCCATTGTTACCATGACTACATTTCCTTGTTATCCCTGCCATAAAAACTGTCGAATCTCATATCCTTCATCTATAGTCCTACCACTCATTATTTACAACTTGTGTTGAATAATTTGGGATTCCTTAAAGCCCACCTTTCAACAAGTCTTTCCCCATTGACTTTAGCACATTATCTGGGATAGAGACTAGAGTTCATTTTTAGTACCTTGAGGCTTGCATGCCTTAAAGGTAAGTTCTCTGACTGAAAATCATGGGAATACACCAATGTCCCTTGATCATTAGATCTTGCAAGTGGATCGACATCAGACCATTTATTCACACTTTTCATGATGTACTTAGGTACCTTGGCACTCACTAAAATCAATAGTGAGATTTCCTGACATTGGTTAACAAAATTCATCAATGGTTTGTAATCCAATGACTTCTTTCCATGTTTGACATTGACACATTCATTCACATGGTAATAATTGTACCATTGATTTCTGTAGCAGGTGAAGACTATATACTATGCATGACTCCATCAGCAATTTTAGAACATCATACTTCAGCAATATGAGAGTACCACAGTTCTACTTTAAGCCTTCATTCATACAACCAAGCAATTCAGATTCCTTCACTTCACATTCTATGATCCAGCAGCAGCCACATAACTATTGCATAGTTCATCAACTTTTTGGGTAAGTGGAGTATGTTTTTTTCTAATCTTTAACCATGTAATTTCTTAAATGTTATAAGATTAATGAATTTGGAAAATTCCCTCACCATTTTACATTACCTTACTCATTTTCATGAACCTAAGACATATTTAGCTGGGGGGGGGGGATACATTCATTACCACATGGTTCCATGTTTTCCATCGTCTTATTCAGCATTGACCAACATGTCTCTTCAAACATACACTTTATCACAATTTGCATAACTCATAACATGAAGACAATGTTTTCCAATGAACATTGATAGCTTATGATTTCTAATGCATGTATACTTTTAAATCCTATGTATTGCATCAAAAAAAATACAAGTAAAGTCAATGAATGTTGTTAATGCAAGAACCAACATTTTTTATGGTTGTCACACAAAAACCAGCCACAAATATATGTTAAAAAAAATCAGCTTCTACTTATGCATTTCACATCATGGAATGATGTACTGTTACAAACATCATCATGCAAAGCCAAAACACTTATGTAGAGTTGCATGAGGACATGCAACACATTCAGTTGGGGGGGATGTTGAGTCACAAAAATACCACATTTTATTCATCTTTCATATACCATTTGTCACCTTATTCCTATTTTATCCTTCATAAAACCATTAATATCCACCACTTTGACAATACATATGAGTTTATATTACAATTTTCCAAATAATTTATTTTTGAGTATTTTGAGTGAATTTGTGGTTAAATATTAAGAAAATTAATGTATTTTCATTATACCTTAAAGTTGGATGAGTTTGGTGATGATTACATGTGAATTTGAAGACATTAACAAGCTCAAAAGTCACCACCTAGCTCCAAATTCGAATTTCATCTTCAAGATGTGGGATAATTTCAAGGAGAAGATGTGAAGAGAATATCTCATCCAATATTTCTTGGAGGATTTGAAGGGATAAGTTGACAGAAAAGTGGATTTGTTGAGGATTTGAAGGGATAAGTTGAGAGAATAGTGGATCTGTAATTATGATTAGTTATCTTGAATTCATGTAAAAATATGAGGGCTCTATCCTCATATTGTTAGAGGCCTCTCTAGTGGTTTGGAAGTAGAGAATAGTTTATATCCCTTTGAGAGTTATTCATAGAGTAGATTTCATTGTTATGTAATGGAGATGATGTTTAATGCAAAGCTTGTTACTCTCCCATGTTAATATAGATTTTCATAATTTCTTTGTTATGAATTTTTAATATAGATTTCCAGTTATTTATTTCTTATCAATTGATAGTATATATTTGTCGTGAGCTCACATCTAAAATTTCATTCTTTCTTTATCAAGTTAATTTATGCAATTTCAGCTTTTCTGCAATTAAGTTTATTTCATGCAATTTCCTTCTTTTCTAGATTAGATTTATTTTTATGTCAATTCCTATTTTCACAACTTAGATTCGATTTTAGTTGTAGAATAAGTTAGAAATACTATGCCCCTGCATATATTTTGTCTGTACCTCACAAGTTTACGCTCTCTCCAGGTTGACAATTAAATCATTGGATATATGTTATAATTTTTTTAATGTTTTTCTCCAATAGATACTTTCAAATATTTTTCTATAGAAGAGGTCCATAATGAAAAGTATTTATCTGATAATACCTTTCCTTCTAATGTGATTCGTAAATATGTCCTAAATCTAGAGAGAATCTATGATTTGCAAGATAAGTTGAAAGGAAATCCAAATTGAAAAACAAATAGTTCTACTCTAAATCACAAGATTGTTAATATGGGTACTGAGCAAAACCCTCAGCTCATCAATGTAGGGCTACTTGTTCTCCTGAAGAGGAGAGGGATTTAGTAAAATTATGCAAAGAATACAAATATGTTTTTGCATGGACCTATGACAACCTTAAAAACTTTGATTCTCCCATTATGCAACACAATATGCCCATAAATATTGATGCAAGACCTTATCAACAAAAGTTAAGAAAGATGCATCCGAGTCTTGAACCATATATAAAGAAAGATCTTGAGAATCTTTTGAAATCCATAATTATCTTCCCCGTCAGACACAAACAATGGATTTGCAATTTGGTTCATTTTCGCAAGAAAATTGAAGAAATCAGATTGTGTGGATTTCATAAATCTCATCAAGGCATACAGACAAGATAACTACCATGTTCCATACATGGAACATATTTTACTAACAGTTTCAGGTGCAGAGATGTTTTCTCTCCTTGATGGCTTTTCAGGATATAATCAGGTTCTAGTTACAAACTCTGACCAGTTGAATACTTCTTTAAGAACACCCTGGGGAACTTTAACCTAAAGGAGAATGCATTTTGGGATAATTAACGCCGGTGCGACTTTTTCAGAGAGCTATGGACATAAATTTTATAGGTTTGTTGCAGAATTATGTCGTTGTTTATTTATATGATGTTACTATTTTAAAAAAGAAATGACATGATCATCTATTATATTTAAGAAAAGTCTTCGATAGATGCAGAAAATATGGCATATCTTTGAATCCAAAGAAATCACTCATTGTAGTCATAGAAGGTAAACGTCTGGAAATCGTGACAATCAAACACGATGACCCATTCAGTGATTTACATGTTATAAAGAAGGACACCACTATGCAGACTGTCCATACAAGGATAGAACTAATCTAAAGTTTTTTACTAGCTATGGTGTGGGAGATCACTCACCAGAGGCTTGTCCCACCATACTTCAAAATATTAATAAAAATAAAAACGTTAATGTCTTGTCGTGTGTTCATAAATATGATGTAATGCATACAAATAACCTACATATAATAACTTGACAAGGGACAAAAATCGAAAATGATAATCCACGTATAAGGAAAATTAAATAAAAAAATGATTATCCTAACCCGACAAAGCAAAAACAATTATATGACGATGCATCAAACATGTTTTAGGAATTTTTTAGACAAGAAGCAGTCGATGAAAGACAACAAAAAACACTTAAAAAACTATTTAGTTTAGTACAGAATGATAAATCGGTGTCTCAATTCATTTAATTATTATATGATATGAAACACAAAAATAATAGAGATAAAAAAACTAAAAATATATGCAATTTGAATAAAAAAGACGAGTGATGCTGACCCACTTGTCGATCTTGAAATTGAAGGAAAACATGTTCGACAAGTTGTTCTCGTTTTCAATTCATAAGTAAATATTATGAAATGAGACACATGGGAATAGTTGGGTAGACCTCAACTAAATGAATCAGGAATGTACCTCAAATTAGCAAATCAAGGACTGATCAAACCAATTATGGTTTGGACAAATGTCTATACAATGATAAAAGGTATATCGACTAAGATCGACTTCAAAATTATCGACCCTAAGGAAGGATCCAGCTCCTTCCCAGCCCTGGTAGGTCGACCATGGGGAAGAAAAATGAAAGAATCAATATCTTTTGACAAGTAAAGAATAAAATTAGAAAGGAATGGACAGCAAGTTATTATCCCCATTCAACCTTCCAAAGGTGAAACTTCGACTGAACCTATTGATGAAGAAGTTGACATTCAACAACTATACCAAATACACAGTAATGAATACTATACTGAACCCAATATTTATGGTGAACTTCATCTAGGGAACCAGGACTCAGTCGGATATAACTTAGATGCAGAATTATATGATTAGGAGATTGAAAATTATGAAATAAAAGCAAGGGATTTCTGCACCATTCAAGCTATCCAGAAAAACCAACCAGACAATGCTTTTCTATATCAACCATTCCAAAAATATTTGAGAAATCAATAAGGTAATACCCCTCATTATCACCAATAAAAACAAATAATAAACAAAGTCTTTGGGATAGAGAAGAGAGTCACTAGCTCTCCATGTAGAACAAGTCTTTAAGAACCTAGGTTAACATCATCGACTTCAAATCCTGGTCAAAACATTTACAGGACAAGCTGCTCGATTGTGGGACACCCATCAGGTGAGACTAAAAACATGGACAAGAGCTTTGAATTTATTCATAGAAATATTTGGAGGAAGGAATCTAACAAAACAGGAACAAATACTTGTCTTCATCCAAGGACAAGATCTAGAAAATCATATAAGAATATATGAAACAGAGTGGAGAAGACTTGGTTGCAAAGACGAATGTATATGGTCACACTTGTTTCCCTTGATAATAGATGAACTACCTAACAAGTGGTATAAAATGGAAGACACATGAGGTGAAACATTTCTATGGAATGAACTTAGCTAAAATTTCATTAAGGACTTTAACTTTATACTAGAAGACACAAAATTAGTCGAAGCTGCAAAACAGATAAAAAAAATTATACACTGGATTGCTAATGAGTAGACACAAAATAGAATTCGACCAAATGCAACATTTGATAACATTCGATCCAACAAAATACCATAGTCGACAAGTCTCCAATTAGAAAATGAACACACAAATGGGAGGAGATTTCAATGCAAGATCTATCACCTATAAATGATCAAACCAGTTAAAACAATATTCAAAATTGAGTTGACCGACAAAGATGACACCGACCGAATGATAGCAGCATACTTTCCAGCAATATTGTCTCATTTCAAAGAAGGTAGTAAACATATTAATGAAATCAAAGCACTCGAATGGATGGACGCAAAAGTAAAAACTAAATAAATCGACATTTCTAATGATAATAGACCAAAAATAGCAAAAATTGGTGACTATTGGAGCGAAGAACAAACCAAAAATATCACCGACTTATTAAAATAATTTCATAATGTATTTGCATGAGACTACAAAGACTTAGAAGCATTAGTAGCAAAAATGGGCGAGATGAAGATATGCATCAAACCTAATGCCCGACCTGTCAATAAAAGGCCTTATAAGTTGGCACATAAATATAATGAAATAGTCAAAAAAATAGATCAACAATATGCTTATAGCCAGAATAATTTACCCCATTGACTAGTCAAAATGGGCAAGCCTAATGGTCATCCAAAAAAAAAATCATGACGCAACAAAACTACGAATCTATGTCGATTTCCGTGAATTAAACAAGGTTACCTTAACATATCCGTTCCTGAATCCATATGCTGATGCAATCCTAAATTAAGTCGCAGAACATGAATGCTACTCATTTACAGATGGATTCCCAGGATATAATTAGGTAACGATATCCAAGGAAGATCAGAAAAAGACAACCCTTGTATGTGAATTTGGTTTATTTTCCTACAAAGTCATGCCATTTGGTCTCAAAAATGCACCTATAGTGTTTTCAAGAATAGATGTCAAGACATTTCATGAATAAATCTACAAAATGGTGGCATTATACTTCAACGACTGGACGATCTATTCTATGTTGAAAGACCATTGTAAATGGTTAAGTCTTATGTTATAATGTTTCCGAAAGATTCAATTATATCTCAATATAAAGAAATGCATATTCTTAACCCCTATAGGAATCATATTAGGGCATATTGTATGTGAGGAAGGTATCAAAGTCAACTTTTCAAAAATAAAAATTATCCTCGACTTAAAACCACCAGTGAACCCAAAATATGTCAGATTACTATTAGGACATACAGGTTACTATAGAAAATTCATTCGGCACTACTCTGATATGACATACCCTCTAGAAGAATTGCTAAGATATGATCAAGAGTTTAACTAGACAGAAGAATGTGATATGTCCTTCGACACATTAAAAAGAAAATTAGTTGAAGCACCCATTCTTAGATTCTTGAACTGGTCAATCAAATTTCATGTGCACATTGATGCCTTAGGATTAGCAATAGGATAAATATTGACACAACTTGGTGAAGATAGAAGGGATTACCCAATCATATACTGTAGTCGAAAATTAAACAAAGATAAATTCAACTACTCCATGACAGAAAGGGAGGAATTAGGGATGGTCTTTGCTCTTCAAAAGTATCGACACTACCTACTAGCTAACCCCTTCGTATTCTATATATATCATCAAGCATTAAAATACCTTGTCAATAAATATTTGCACCATGGGAGAATCTGTCATTGGCTATTGCTATTCCAAGAATTTGAATTCGAAGTCATTGAATAGGAAACCTAAATTCTGGGCATGACTACTTGTCAAGAATTGACACAGGGAAGAAAATAACAGGAGCCGAAGATGGCCTGCCAGATGCAAATCTATTTCTAATACAATTTGTTCCTTCAGAGTTGGAAGAAATAGCTCAATTTTTGGAGAATAGTCAAGCACCGGAGGGAATGAGCACAAAAAAGAAACAAATTTTGGGCATGAAATCAGCATCATATAGCCTTATTAATGGATTTTAATATAAAATGGGTTTGGATGAAGTATTCCATCTTTGTGTGCTAGAACATGAATGAGAAAACATTATGCATGAATCACACTATGGGCCTGCAGGAGGACACTTCTAATCAGATACAACTTCCAAGAAAATCCAACAATCGGGGCTATGGTAGTCGACACTATACAAAGACTATAAAATGTTTTTGAGCAAATGTGATCCCTACCAATGACTGGGTCGACCTCTGCCTAGTACCGAATTCCTTTGATATTAGTAAACCCAAGACTCATGTTCAAAATATGGGCTATCGACTTTACAGGTCCATTCCCAATCCCACTAAAAAGGAAAGGTGTAAGATATATTATAAGAACAGTTGAATATGTCACTAAATGGGAAGAAGCAGAAGCTATCAACACATGTTCTAGTGAGGTAGCTGCTAAATTCATATATGACAACATTATCACTAGGTTTGGATGTCCTATAACCTTAATCAGTGACCAAGGCTCACACTTCATCAATAAACAATCATAGCATTGACAAAAAAGTTCAAAATTAACAATGGACGAAGTAGCCTATGACCATCAGTCAAATGGGGTGAGAGAAGAATTCAACAAAACACTGACAAAGGGTCTAACAAAAATATGCAATACCAATAAAGCTGACTGGGATGATAAAATACCTGCGGTATTATGGGCATATAGAACAACATATAAATGTTCGACTGACCAAACACCCTTTTGACTAGTCTCCAACCAAGAAGTAGCCATTCCTTTACATTTTCAACAACAGACCCCAGTGATAGCCGACATATTACATATCAATGTCGAAGAAGCAAGAAAGGATTGACTAATGTAATTAGAGAAACTATAATAACACTAACTGCTTGCTATATAACACTAAGAAATTCAGAAGCAACAACATAAGGCTTGCTATGACCAAAACATCAAAAATAAGAATCTGTTGGTCAAATACCTTGCATTACTATACAATAGTTGGGTGAAAGGAAAACCTAAAAAGTTACACACATAATGGGTGGGAACTTACATTGTCGAAGAAATCAATTCCAATGGATTAGTTCGACTACGAACATTATAGGCGTAATATTTTAGAAGATGGTTAACTGTGCCCGACTAAAATGGTACCAAAAATAAAAATAAATAAAAAAGAAAAAAAGAAAAGAAAAGTAGTTTTATAACTGCTAACAAAAACTATAAAAAGTAGAAAAAGAAAAAATCTAAAACACCAAAAAGAATCAAGGAAAATCAAAATTAACTTCGACGGGCATAGTAGACCATTTGACAATAATAAAAAATTTCACTATTGACATACCATAGATCGACCATACCCTCATCATTGACAAGAGGATCAAAATGTCAAATCAACCCATCATGACTACAGTCATAGGGAGCACTGAAACTAGAATGTATTAAGTCATCCTTCATTAGAGCATCCTTTACCTTCAAATCCGCCATTAACAACACCATCGACAAGATCGCCATCTACTCTACCTATAAATACTACGCCATTCAAAGATCACATATTGTTTCATCAAGGACTAGAGTGACATAATTACCAGACCCCCTTGAGAAAATCGACTAACAAGAAATTCGAGTAGATAACCAACGAAATTCCCCCCAAAAAAACAAGAGCCATGAAAGCCAAAGTAAAAGAGTTGGAATCTGTCATAAGTCCACTAGTGAAACAATTAGGAAACATTAAAAAAGTGAAAGTGTGGGAAGGTTCTTGAGAGAAGCACTCGGTAGAAATCAAAGAATGGGATTATTGGGGAAAATCAAGAATGACAAAGGAAGTGGAGAAGGTAAACTACAGCACCATTATGAACTTTCTAAATGCACCTCTTGTGGAAAGTTTTTAAGGAATGAAGGAAACTATTGTAAAATTCATAATCAGCCGATACCACAATGGGAAGTTCTACTTCGACACACTGATGGCAATATCACTCAAAACCATTTACAATCTCACTGGGATCTCCAACAAAGGAGACCCTATTCCTATAGGCATCAAGGAAGGATTATTCAAAAGAATAATGGGAACACTGACAGGGAAAAACTCAAAAGGGTTAATAATCGAGAAATTCCAAGCCACCACGCCAAAAATAGTGGCCAAAATCATGTCCACCGGCTTGACTGTCACAGGACACGGCTGCGACTTGAAGCTTGACATGCTAGAAGCACTAAAATGCATAGAAAGCATGTGGAAGATATACTATTGGGCCCAATACATGGCTGACATACTCAAATCCATCTACAAGAAGTAACAGGAATCAGGTGCAATAATCAGATTTCGATCACTCTTAATATGGATAGCTATGTACCACCTATGTCCAGTCGGGCATAAATAATTCTTGGAACATTTGCTTCAATATCTTAAAATCACAACATCCAGATGGAGGGTGTTGCAAAACATCTGAAGATTTTTTCCTCCTATAGCACATATCCAACTAGATCTCAACCATACAACAGTATGGCACAAGCAAGGGTTGACAGATAAGGAAAATCCACTTGACTACTATCAAACAGTGGAGGAGATATTCACAGAGTTGGCCACGAAGTCCAAAACCGACATCACCACACCAGAGGCTACAAAAGAAAGTAATCAAGACATTCTAGAGACATTGACCAACTAAGAGAAGGAGGGATACTATGAAGTCAACCTTCATATTAGTAATTTCACCTCAGGGGACATGCCGACAAAAGAGAAAAAACCCCTCCAAATTGAAAATGCACCAACTAAATAGAAGACTATCACACCGTCAGAAAAAATAATTATCATTCCAACTCAACAATAGGAGAAAGGATAAGAACATATAGAGGAATATAGACAATCAGACAACCCATATTATGCCATGACAAAAGAAAATTTAAAGAAAATAGCTACGGAAATAATAACCTATAGGGGAAGAGAAAACTCATCTTATCGGAGGAATCTGAGGATGAGGAAGAAATATTTTCTACTGCTACCAACATACTGGAGGATGCTGCAACAAACAAGGTATCAATTGAGACCCAATTTAAGTAGTATGTCGAATCAGGAGCAAATCAAGGTAGGCCGAAAAGTTAAAATCTGCTACCTAGCTTGAAATAGATCCTAATCATTTGATTCTAGATTCACCAAGACCTTCTCCAACTAGAATAACACCAGATTCAATCATGGCCATATCACCAAGCTACAATGAGGTTATCCCTGGAACCCATAAGGAAAAAAATGATAAAGATGTTGAACTTCAGTGATTTATCAATAATTTTCCAAATCTATTCCTTAAATCCCAACATATAAACACCACCCACAAACTTGTCAAGTCAAGCTCTACCCGACAAATCCTCATCCCCTGAACCAACCAAGTCTCATCACCACGATCAGTTATAGGAATCATCAAATCATCGTACATTCACAATCTGGACCCAAGAGCCACTGTAGTCGCAACCCATATTTCATCCATTATACCAACCTTCCAAAACCATCTAGTCAATGAGGCAGAGAGGGGACTACTTACCCTCAAAGGTAATCAAGAAGCATTAGATGCTGAACCAAACAACCTCATTGAATATGAAGGAATCAAACATATTGTTGACATTCAAACGAAAGTCAAAGACTCCATGCCAACAATTCATCTTCCGACCACCCCTCTAACTCCAGACCATTCACCGTCACCACGACCAGCACCGGAGTCTCATCATAATCCATAACCACCATCTTCACCACCATTAGAAGAACAAACAACCACAAACCTCATCCCAAAAATTGAACAAGATAATCCTACCACAGCAAAATTTCAGTCGACTAAGTATCCACCGACTGAAGAACACCAAACACCACACCAGTAGCCAACATCAATACTGACAAGAATAGAAGTGGTCCATAAGTCTAAGCATAAGAGAAAGAGAAAAGAGAAGAATAAAAAAGAAGAACAACAAAAATAACAAACAATGATAGCTATCCATCTTCGTCAACTAGGATTGAATTCTGTAGTCGAAACAGCAAAGATAAGATATGGAGAGTTGGATCGACTCCCAAAAGCACTCACCAAAGAAGCATCAAGAAGAAATTGAACAAGACAAGAAAGAATTGCAAAAAATGAAAACAAAACAAGTCGAATTCTTGACTAAATGCAGGAATTTGACACAAACAGTAATACCAGGGACGACTGAGACTGATACCGGCAAACCATTGGAAATATCATACCAACTATTTGAAAGTGCTTTTTTGAATCTATGGACACAGCTGCAGATTAAGAGAGACGAGCAAAAGGAAGAAACTTATGTGCTATTGAGGCAACAATACACAACATTTTTCGAGGCCCATAGTGTACTATGGGACCACTTCGAAAAGTCTGTCACCATGGAAGAAGTCCTACGGAGCTGGTACACCTATTATGGATAGGTGTTCCAATATAATCGAGAGACTTGTGAGCATATGCATAACTTATAAAAATAACAAGTTCCATATGACACCATGAGATGTACAATATAGGACCATATCATATTCGGAACAACAAAACTAGACAAGCTAGAAAAACAAGAGCATCAATGGATGAACCAAGAACTCCTAAGCATCAGCACACTAGACAAGATATGCCAGTAGATGAAAATATTGTTAGATACAACATATGAAAATGCTCAGTTCCTGGGACCTGAATTGGAAAACATCACAGACTGTTCCATTCAAGAGAAGATGTCGACTCTGTCAAGCCTCACAACCTTGACCATAGATATCCAAAATGCTCTATGTAGTTGGGCAGAATTTCAACATCAACAGGCCATCAAGGAAGAAGCTATTGTAGACATTTATGATCAGAAACGACTATCCATTTGCTTACACAGCCCATGAGGACAAAGAAAATGCAGTAACTACTTTAGATAACAAATGTTTTCGTATCTCCCCTATTTCTTCGAGATGAAGAAATATTTTGTTCGTGGGGGAGATGTTGGAGGAGCTAGTCAGTGAGATGAATAGTTGAGTTAACTGACTAATTAGAGATTAGGTCAGCCTCCAAAGGCAATTTAAGCTGACCGAACCGACAAGTAGTTACTCATAGCTATTTTGTAATCATATATAATAGGTTGTTGAGCTAGTAAAGAACTTGGTTCAGTTTTGTATATGTATGGACCCTCATGTGATTCTATAATATAATTTGTTATTCCATTACCTATTCTTGTATCTTGTCTCTGTATGTTTATATGATTCTTTAGGTGTGTTATTGGTAACCTTATGTCATCTATAAGATTACAATAGTAATTGAGAATTTTG
Organism: Pseudotsuga menziesii; assembly: GCA_001517045.1. Classification (NCBI taxonomy): domain Eukaryota; kingdom Viridiplantae; phylum Streptophyta; class Pinopsida; order Pinales; family Pinaceae; genus Pseudotsuga; species Pseudotsuga menziesii. The sequence goes on from LPNX011072297.1 coordinate 140,839, forward strand.
GCTATCAAATATCCAATAACTTGATAAGGAATTTGTTGTGGCCTTGTTTATTTTATTATTACAGTTTTCTGACCTACTATAAATTGTGTATTTTCAACTCTACATGGTGACAAATTTCCCATACAAATCAATTCAAAAAATGATTTTAATCTTTTGAATGGATTTACATAAAGTGTTTAGCATGGATGGTAGTGACAGAATTGTGCTTAGAGATCATTTACTAGCTTGCGCAACCTTTTATGGAGGTGTTTCTAGAAGTGAAGCGATCTCATTCATGTAATTTCCATATAAAATGAAATACGCTTGTTACCACCAATTTTGTATGGGAATCCACTCTTTTTTTATAATAATCAACCCATAGTTACCCATATTTGACATTAATTAAATCATTTTTGTCTTATTCCTAGATTCCTAGATTCCCTCTCAATGATATTTGACTTCCACATATTCCTAGAACTCAATACTTGCTAAAATAGGTCATGGAGCGCTTTGGAATCATCCTGGAAACATATTTAGCAATTTTTCTTTATTCCTGGCTCCTTAAAGCACATATCTACTTTTTCTAAAAGTTGCCTTGCTTTACAACAGTTTTAAGGCATAAAGGAAAAGCTAGTCTAGGGAAACTTGCCTTGTTTTTTTCGCACATCATCCTCCTTCCTTTTCTTTGAACAAAAGCATAAATTATTTTTCATTCCATCACTTATTAGCTTTTCCACTTTCTTTATCCAATTCGTGAGGATCTTCATAGATTTGGAAAGTCCTATTTGCACATATGGGGGATCTAACTTGATTTAGTAAGCCTGTTTTTTGACCAATTCGAATAGCAACCTAGTGATTTTGAATCTCTCATGTAATTATGTATTTGAGCAGCCTAGTACTTCATATGGTTGGCTTATGTATACTTATTCAATACAAGATTAATTTATGCTCCAATTTTAGTCTCCTTTTGTGTGAATTTTTCATGTTTGATTAGCAATTTTGTGAGTGTAATTGATCTATCACTTGGGTTCAATTTCCACAGGAGATGAGATATGGACCAACATCAAAGGATCGTCTTGACTCCATTCAATTTATACGAATGGAAAGATGAAATGGAGATATTGTTGAGAGAAAAAGGTCTTTACAAGGTTACCATGGCTACTGAGGTAGAGTCCAATGCAGCTGGAGAGAAAATCAAATGGCACAATAGGAGGGATGAGGCCGAAGGTCTTCTTTGTCTAAGTATTTCAAGAGACCTCCTCTTCCATCTTGATTCATTGACATATCCTAATGAGGTGTGGAATAATATTGAAGATAGTTTTGGAAATATGTATGAGAGGAGAGGACATAAAATCAAGAATGAATTGATCTCCTTGATTCCTAGTAGCTTTGAATCATTGCAACTCTATTTTACGAATTTTAAGGCCCTTGTTTTGGTGTTAAAACAATGTGGGATTGAAAAGAAGGAGAAGCAACTAGTTTTGATCATTCTCTCAAATCTTGGTCCTCATTATTCAGTGTTTGTTTTTACCTTTTATGCCACTAAATTGACAACTCAAACCTAGAAGATGCCTAATCTTGTTGAGTTCATGGAATCCCTCCCCCAGCATCAAGTTAAACTGGTGATGATGGGCACCATCAAACCTTCCAAATACCAAGCTTTGGTTGCTGGAGATTTGAAGGTGGATTCAAAAAGAAATAAAAAGATAAAAAGCCACCTAAGCAAAAGAGAGACAAGGAAATGTTTCAAGAGGAGTCCTCAGGCTCCAAGAAGAACCCACAAAAGAAGAAGAACAAAGGAGAAATATGCTAATGTGCATACTGTAGTAAGGGCTATCATCCTGAGAGCTCTTGTATGAAAAACCAAATTGACCTGTTGAACCAACTCCTAGAGAAGAACAACATCTCCCTTCTTGATTTATCAAAGAAGAGGGAAGGAGGATCAAATTCAAAAGACAAGCAGAGAGTACATGCTTTGGTTTCTAGCACCTCAATCTCACCTAGCTTCAGCATTGATTCTAGATATTCTATACATATGGCTTCGACAAGGTAGATATTTTCCTCTCTTGACATGTCAAAAGTTCCACCAATAGTTTTGGGAGATAACTCTCTAACTAGCAGTATCGGAAAGGTAGGATTGGTCTTGAACATGGTAATTTCAATAATGTGTTGTATGTTCTAGGGCTTGCCTCTAATATTTTGTTAGTGTATTAGATTCCTCACACTGGGTCTCGAAATAAAGTCATCTTCTCCCCCAACAAATTTGAAATCACTGATATTTTGAATGGTAAAGTAATAGCAAAATGCGTTGTTGATCACACTTCGAAGGTATACATGTTTTCCCATTTCCTACCCTACTAAAACCCCTCTTCTCTATTGAAATATTGTACCTTTGAATAATATTCTATATGTATCTTTTTGTGGTCCCTGACGGTCCTATTGGGAGAACCACTTGTATTGCTTTGTACCCGATGCTTCTAATCGGAAGAACTAATAAGAGTCATGAGGTAGTCCCCTCTAATTGTAAAGGTGGGTCATTAGCACCCCAGTGTGGTTATGTGATCCTACATGTGTAACTCGAGCCTACATGTTAGATCTAATTATTAAAGTGAAGGCATGAATATAAATAGAGGTGTGGCGCTCCTCATTTGGAACGCACACTCTCACTTGTGTAGTGCATTAGTGGAAAGAGAAGAGTAGCTGGAGAAGGAGGTGGATCAAGATTTGATCTCCTTGTTGGTTTTATCTTTTATATTTTGGGGCATCTATATTGAGGAAGTTTGGCTGGGTTTTTCTCTTTAGGATTTTCCCAGGATAAACCTGTGTTGTTCTTATGATACTGTTGTTTTCACTGATCGTATTTATATTCTTTTGTTATGAAAATTGAAATAAAATACTGATGTATTCGCTAAACATATGAAAATTCAAAATGGTATCAAAGCTAGCCTGAATAGGACAACTTTCACAAGGTGAAATAGCCCTTGCTCTCTCCCCGGAAGAAATTAGGGTTTTGGGAAAAAATTTGAGTTTCGGAAAACTGCTTGCATAGAAAGTTGCACCCTCCCAGAGTGCATCTTTTGAGCCTGGAATAAAATATTTTGGATTTGTGAGCCTCTGGGAAAATCAAACCCTAGTTTGACAGCTGCACTAGAAAACTGCTGAACCAAAAAGCTGCAGAAGCTGAATCTTGCAAGTCTGATTTGAAAGGTGAAGAGTTAAAGTCTTCAGAATCCAAGCACACCAGTCAACTCATTTCATTCAAGTGCATATCCTGGTAAGGTGAGTTTCTCATTACGCAAAATTTCATTTTTTTGTGATTTTCTGACAAGATGACTCCAAGCACTAAGCTTGAGGACAAGCTAGAAGGCATAGATAATTTTCGAGCATGGAAATACAAGATTGGTCTTATTCTCCAAATGAATGATCTCGATAAGTTTTTCAAAGAAGAAGTTGCAGAACCTAAAGAAGTTGAAACCAAGGAGAAGCACAAAAAAGATTAGATTAGGGCATAAAGGATTATTGCTGACTCCATCAAGGATCACTTGATTCCTCAAGCGTCATCCAAGAAGAGTCCAAAATAAATGTTTGATGCCCTATCCAGAATGTTTGAGGGAAGAAAAATTAACATAAAGATGAATCTAAGAGCTCAACTAAAGAGCACCAAGATGAGTCATGGAGAATCCATCCAAGACTACTTCTCAAGGTTTTCTTAGATCAAAGAGGAACTAGAAGCTATTGGAGATAAGCTTCATGAAAATTAAATGGTTATGACCACTCTCAATGCTCTCACTAGACCCTGGTAATCCTTCATTCAGATTATGTGTGCCAGAAAAGAAAGCATGAAGTTTGATATTGTATGGGAAGATTGCATTCAAGAGGAGACTAGAGTGGAAAATAGAGAAGCCTTACTAAAAGCCGATAATCAATCCCTAGCCACTCACACCAAAAGAAGAAGAGGCTAATCAAACTTCAACAAAAAAAATTTCAAGGAGTCTCATCCTCCCAGAAGAATCCAAAGGGTAAGAGAAAATAGTCCCATTAGAAACTATTTTGATTTTGAATGTTTTCATTGCAATAAGATAGGACACACTGCCCAAAATTTTCCTATAAAGAGGTAAGAATATAGAAATAGGATCAACAACAACAAAAGACATCATGCTTATCTAGCAGAAGATGAAGATGAAGAAGAAGAAGAAGGACCTCCAAGAAAATAATTTAGAGAAGAAGATGCAAAAGACTATGTGTTATTCTCTGCACTCTCTGGATATGTAACTCCTGGAGAAGACACCTGGCTTATTGATAGTGGTGCTTCAAAGAACATGACGGGACAAAAGAAAAATATATCCAAACTTGAGGAAAAGATCTCTCCTCAGAAAGTATCCCTAGGAGATGACTATTAATATCTGATCAAAGGAGTTGGTGAAGCAAGCTACAAACTTGATTCAGGTAATCCCGTAAAAATGAAGGATGCATTATATGTACCTGGTCTAAAGAAGATTTTACTTTCTATCTCAGCCTAGATAAGAAACGTTTCAGAGTTGCTTTCATAGATGGCCAAGTACTCATGTGGCCCAAAGGAAAGAATATTGAAGATGCAATCATTATTGGTGAAGAAGAAGGAGGCTTGTATAAACTCAAGGGGCACTCAGAAACAACCCTTGTGCATGAGTCCATTGACCCTAATGAAATATGGCATAGAAGGATTGCCCACATTAATTACAAGGCTCTACCTCATGTGAACAAAGTAGTGATAGGATTACTAGACATGAAGATCAAGCATGAAGGCATTTGCAAAGGATGTGCGAAGGGAAAGAACATCAAGAATCCATTTCTAAAAAGTGAAACAATGACAAAAGGTACATTGGAATTGATTCATTTAGATGTATGTGGTACAATGTCTTGTACATCCTTAAGTGGATTTGAATATTATATAACATTTACTGATGAATTTTCAATAAATACTTGGATATACTTCTTGAAAGAAAAGAGCGAAGTGTTTGAAAAATTCAAGGAGTTCAAAGCCTTGATAGAGAATCTCTCAGACAAGAAAATAAAGACACTCCAATCAAGCAATGCTGGAGAGTATACCTCAAAAGAGTTTGAAGACTTTTGCAAATATTCTGGAATCGAGAGGGAACTAACTACTCCCTGCAATCCTCAACAAAATGGGGTTGCAGAGAGAAAGAACAGAACCATCATGGAGGCAATGAACACAATGATTTATGATCAATATCTTCCAATGCATCTATGGGAAGAAGCGGCAAGAACTGCTATGTATGTACATAATATAATATCTCACAGTGCTCTTTGGTTCAAGACTCTAGAATAGATATTCATGAGAAAGAAGCATGAGGTAATTCACCTCAAGATATTTGGTTTTCCAGTATATATTCATATACCAAAAGAGAAAAGAACCAAATTAGACCCTTCTGGAAAGAAAGGGATATTTGTTGGATATTGTGAGATATCCAAAGCATTCAGAATCTACATTCCTAGATTTCATCACATGGATATCGGTTGAGATGTGAAATTCAATGAAGAGGCAGCCCTCAAGAGATCCAGGAAATGCCAACATGAAGAAGTGTATGAAGAAGAGACATATCCCAGAAATAAAGAATCTACATGTCTCCCTGCAAATGAAGCTCCTGAAGAACATGACATAGCAAAACCACAAGAACCTCCCATGATGGAAATATCAAGAAAGAGAAAGCCTACTTGGACAAGAGAAAATTATAAGAGAAGCAGAAAGATATGGAGCCCCTAAAGGCTCCATAAGGGAAAGAAAGAAACCTAAGACTTTCTCCAACTATCTAGCCTTGATGTGTGATCTTGTAGACCAAGAACTTACAAACTATGAAGAAGTGGTTCAGAAGAAAGAATGGGTAGAAGCAATGACTGAATAATATTAGTCAATAATAAAGAATGATGTATGGGATATAGTTCCCAAACCAGAAGGAAAGAGTATAGTATCCTCCAAATGGATATACAAAGTAAAGCATGCAACTGATGGAAGTATCGAGAAATATAAAGAGAGATTTGTGGCCAGAGAGTTCTATAAAAAAGAGGGAATTGATTATGAAGAGACATTTTCCCCAGTAGCATGGTATACTTCGATTAGAACTATCATGGCACTTGCATCCATGATGAAGTGGGATTTACACCAGATGGATGTGAAAACATCTTTTCTAAATGGTGTGATTAAAGAAGAAGTATACATAGAACAACCACAAGGATTTGAAGTTGAAGATAGACATACACACGTATGAAAGTTGAAGAAGGCCTTGTATGGTCTTAAACAATCTCCTCGAGCTTGATATGAAAGGATAGATGGTTTCCTATCGAGGATGGGCTTTACCAAGAGTAAATCTGATCCTAACCTTTACCTCAAGATGAACCTATCATCATTTTAATATATTTGGTTGACTTATTCTTGATAGGGAATGAGAAACAGATTGAGGAAAGTAAGAAGAAACTAGCAGAATAATTTGAGATGAAAGACCTTGGGTTAATGCATTATTTCCTAGGTTTGGAAGTATGGCAAAGATCAGAAGGAATATTTCTCAACCAAGGAAAGTATGCAGTAGAAATATTGAAAAGATTCAATATGTTGGAATGCAAATCCTTTGCCACTCCCATGGATTCCAATCTAAATTTGTTAACTGATGACTCATCAAAGTTAGTGGATGTGACTCTTTATAGACAGATCATTGGGTCATTGATGTAATTAACAAATAACAGACCAAACATTTGTTTTTCTGTGAACACCTTAAGTCAATATCTAGTTCAACCTAGACAGGTTCACTTGGTAGCTGCAAAACATGTGATGAGATATTTGAAAGGGACTATAGAATTTGGTCTATACTATGATAATAGCCATGAGTACAAATTGTATGGATATATAGATGCAGATTGGGTTGAAAGTGTCTCAAACAGAAAAAGTACATCATGTGGATGTTATAGTCTGGGATCTGCTATGATTTCATGGTTTAGCAGAAAGCAATCCAGTGTTGCTCTAAGCACTCCCAAAGAAGAATATATAGTAGCTTACTCTACCAGTTGTGAAGCCATATGGCTTCGAAAGTTGCCATCAGGATTATTCAACCTAGATTTGGCCACTACCATGATTCTATGTGACAACCAAAGTTGTATAAATATGATAGAGAACCCTGTGTTCCAAGACAGATCAAAGCACATAGAAATCAGGTATTTCTACATTTGATACATGATGCAGAAAGGAGCCAGAAAGCTCCAGTATGTGAGTACTGATGAACAGGTTCCTAATGTGTTGACGAGACCTTTGTCCTGAGTAAACCTCAAACAATTTTGAGACAAGCTTGGTGTGGTTTGAAAAGGCCTTCCCCGAAAGGGGGAGTAGTGATGTTGCAGTGGGATTGTATCATCCTTGGGCACTTGCCCTAAAGTGATCCAGTGACCTCGGTCCTCAAGAATGAAGAGGGATTGTATCATCCTGGGACATATGTCCATAATAGATCCGGTGACTTCGGTCCTTGAGAATGTAGTAGGATTGTATCATCCTTTAACTTTGGTTCAGAACGAATTCGGTAAACTTCAATCATCAAGAATGTGGTAGGATTGTATCATCCTTGAAATTCAGTTCAGAATGGATCTGGTGAACTTCGATCATCGAGAATGTGGTAGGATTGTATCATCCTTGAACTTCAGTTCAGAACGAATCTGGTGAACTTCGGTCATCATGAATGTGGAAGGATTATATCATCCTTGAACTTCGGTTAAGAACGGATCCGGTGAACTTCGGTCATCGAGAATGTGGCAAGATTGTATCATCCTTGAACTTTGGTTTAGAATGGATCTGGTGAACTTCAGTCATCGAGAAGGTGGCAGGATCGTATCATCCTTGAGATTCAATTCAGAACAGATCCGGTGAACTTCAGTCATCAAGAAGGTGGCAGGATTGTATCATCCTTGAACTTCGGTTTAGAATGGATTCGGTGAACTTCGGTCATCGAGAAGGTGGCAGGATTGTATCATCCTTGAACTTCATTTCAAAATGGATCTAGTGAACTTCGGTCATCAAGAAGGTGGTAGGATTGTCTCATCCTTGAACTTCAGTTTAGAATGGATCCAGTGAACTTCAGTCATCGAGAAGGTGGCAAGATTGTATAATCCTTGAACTTCGGTTGAAAACGGATCCATTGAACTTCGGTCATCGAGAAGGTGGCATGATTGTATCATCCTTGAACTTCGTTTCAGAATGGATCCGGTGAACTTCTATCATCGAGAAGGTGGCAGGATTGTATCATCCTTGAACTTTGGTTTAGAATGGATCCGGTAACTTTAGTTGTCGAGAATGTTGTAGGATTGCATCATCCGTGGAATTTAAGTCCAAAAGAGATCCAAGGACTTCTTTGTCTTTTGCAGATTGTTGCTACTGATGATGATGGTCCTGGTCAAAAGATTAGAGTATGATGATGATGAAGTTTCTAATCGAAAGATCAGAATGTGATGATGATGATGTTTCTAATCAAAAGATCATAGTATGATGATGATGATGTTCTTGATCGAAATATCAGAGTATGATGATGATGATATTTCTGATCGAAAGATTAGAGTATGATGATGATGATGTTTCTGATCGAAAGATCAGAGTATGATGATGATGATGTTTCTGATCGAAAGATTAGAGTGTGATGATGATGATGTTTCTGATCAAAAGATTAGATTATGATGATGATGATGATGTTTCTGATCGAAATATCAGAGTATGATGATGATGATTTTTTTGTTCGACATATTAGAGTGTGATGATGACGATGTTTCTAATCGAAATATCAGAGTATGATGATGATGATGTTTTGATGATGATGCTTTGATGATGATGTTGCTACTGATCGAAAGGTCAAAGTGCTGAAGATGTTTTTGTTGATCAAAAGGCCAAAGTGTTGAAGTTGTTACTAATCAAAAGGTCAAAGGGCTGAAGATGTTGCTGCTGATCGAAAGGTTAAACTATTGAAGATGTTGTTTCTGATCGAAAGATCAAAGTACTGATGATGATGTTACTGATGTTACTGATCGTAAGATCAGAATATGATGATTATGATGTTGTTGTTTGAAAGGTCAAAGTGTTGATGATGATATTGCTGATATTGTTGATCAAAAGATCAGAATATGATGATGATGATGATGTTGTTCAAAAATTCAAAATGCTGAAGAAGTTGTTGCTTATCCAAATAGTCAAAGTGTTGTTGTCACTGAAGACTGAAGTTTGAAGATGAAGACTACATGATGTTGAAAATATTCCAATGATTTATAGATGTGTTACCCTGATGATGTTGATGATATCCTCTATCTCTCTCCTACTATTGTTGTTGTTGATGTTGCTATATAAAACCCTTCTCATTAAGGGGGAGTGTTGAAATATTGTAACTTCAAAGAATATTCTATATGTATCCTTTTTTGGTCCCCGATGGTCCTACCGGGAGAACCACTTGTATTAATTTGTACCCTGATGCTTCTAATTGAAAGAACTAATAAGAGTCATGAGGTATTTGCCTCTAATTGTAAAGGTGGGCCATTAGAACCCTAGTGTGGTTACTTGAGCCTACATGTGTAACTTGATCCTACATGATTAACTTGAGCCTACATGTCATATCTAATTATTAAAGTGAATGGATGAATATAAATAGAGGTGTGATGCTCCTCAAACGGAACACATGCTCTCACTTATGTTGCGCATTAGTGGAGAAGAGAAGAGTAGCTGGAGAAGGAGGAGGATCAGGCTTTGATATCCTTGTTGGTTTTATCTTTTATCTTTTGGGGCATCTATATTGAGGAATTTTTTCTGGATTTTTCCCTTTAAGGTTTTCCCAGTATAAATCTGTGCTTTTCTTGTGATACTGTTTCTTTTAGTGATCATGTTTATATGCTTTCATTATGAAAATTGAAATGAAATACTGATGTATTAGCTAAGCATATGAAAATTTAACATTCTCTTCTTACTCATGCTAATGAAGAAAGAAATATTTGGAATGAAATATTTGGCCATCTTAACTACAAGTATATTTCTAATTTAAGTGAGAAAATTATGATCGTAGGGTTACCAAATATCAAGTTTTCTAAACGAGTCCTTCAAGGTTGTATCCTAGCAAAACACCCAGAGCACAAGTATGAGAGAGCTAGTCATGAGAGAACCACTGCACCCCTTGAGTTGATCCATAGTAACATTGCTGGTCAATTCCATGATATGTCATTGATTCAAGACAAATGTGCACTCACTTTAATAGATGACTGTTCCAGGTATTTTTGGGTTTACTTCCTAAAGCATAAGTCTGATGTTTTTGACCTTTTCAAAGTATTTAGAGCTTTGGTTGAGAACCAGTCTGGGAGGAAATTCAAGATCCTCAAATCTGAAAATGGCGGTGAGTATGTCAAGTCTAATCTCATCCAGTATTGAAAAGATGTAGGTATCCAGATGCAACATTCTATTCCTTACACACCACAACAAAATGGTGCTACTGAGAGAAAGAACAGATCACTGAAGGAAATGGCAACTTGCATGATGGAGGCTAAAAATTTTCTAGCAAAGTTTTGGGCCAAGGATATAAACTGTACATCCTATATCTAGAATAGGGTTCCACATAAGAAACTTGATGGTATTACTCCTTTCAAATCTTGGAGTGGGCAGAAGCCATATGTGACCCATTTCAATATTTTTGGCTCAAAGACTTGGGCTAGAATTCCATCCGAAAAGAGTAAGGTTTTGCAACCCTAAAGACAAGAGTTCTTATTTGTTGGGTATTCTGAAGATTCAAAAGGGTACAAGCTGATAAAATTTATCTCTAACAAATATTTCATTGAATGAAGTGTTCAGTTTGAAGAAGAGCCTTTAGCAATAGTTGAAGTTGGAGAGTCCTCTTCACCACCATGGCCATTGATTGTAAGTGGCGGAACTAATGAGTTTGCTGATTCTGATATGTCTGATAATGATGAATTAATTTCATATACTAACATCTCTACAAGACCAAATTGGGAAGCAAGGACCATTCATGCAACTGGGGAACTAGCTGGAAATCCTAATGACACTAGGAGGACTAGATCTCAATTTGAAAGTGCCCTTTGTGTGAAAGATCCACTCTTTGCTGAAAAGTGTTATTTGATTATAGATTTTGATCCACAAAAATATTTATATGCAGCACATGATCCAAGATGTAAAACAACCATGAAAGAAGAATTCAGCTCACTCCATAAGAACAAGAAATGGGAATTGGTTGATCTCCCCCAAGGGAGAAAGCTAGTGAAGTGTAAGTGGGTCTTTAAAACTAAGTTTGCTGATGATGGTTCACCTTTGAAAATTATATAAATATTGGTATCAAAGGGCTACTCTCATGTACATCGTATTGATTACAATGAGACCTTTTCACCAGTGGAAAAGATGGACTCCATAAGGCTAGCTCTAGACATTGCAGCTTCGAGGCAATGGCAGGTACATCAGATGGATGTGAAGTGTTCCTTTATAAATGGATATATGAATGAATAGATTTATCTGAAGCAACTAGAAGGTTGTGTATCTAATATATTTTTAGTGTGCAGGTTAAATAAATCATTGTATGGGATCAAGCAAGCCCCGATGGCTTGCTATGCCAATATTGATGGATTTATCGGTCTCCTTCATTGCATTCACTATAGCAGCTCAGTCCTCTTATTTGCTTTCCAAATAGCTCCTCCAAGGGACATTCTCACTCCTTTCAAGTACTACTAGTGCAAGGAGGACATGGATATGCAAATATGCTCCAAAAGACTCTTTAGACACACAATTGAGACAAAGATAGAGCCAATTCATTATGTTGACAAAGAAAAGTACTAGAATAGGCTTGATGAAGCATATGGATGCTTGTGCCTCTCAACGTCTCAAGATCTTGCCTTCCACATCAATGGATTGAAGACTCCCAAGTAGGTTTGGTATAATCTTGCTTCGCTATTTGACAACCAGGATGATATGAGGATCTATCAGCTCGAGAATGAGTTGATTTCTCTTCATTTAGCCAATTTCAAAAAACTAATTGAATTATTCACCAAATTCAAGCATCTAGTGTTCCAGCTGAAGCTTTGCAAGGTTAAGAAGGAGGATGATTAACTCATCCTTGTCATTCTCTCAAAAATTTGTGTAGACTACGTAGTCTTTGTATCAACATTTCATTTAGTGAAGCTCACTACTTCAAATTGGAGGATTCCTACTCTTAACTCCTCCATTGAATCTCTGACTCAGGAGCATGACAAGTTGATCCAAATGGAAATCATTCCATCTTCCAGAGATTAATCACTGGTTGTAGGAGGATCTAGGGTAGTGAATGATAAAGGGAAGAAAAAGGATGAGTCTCTTGTGGAGAAAGAGTAGTTAAATGAGCCTTCAGGTTTGAAGAGAAGAAAGAATAATGGAAAAGGAAAGATAATTAATTCTTACCGTGGAAGGGGATTTCATCCAGAAATCACCTGTATGAGAAGACCAATTGATGAGATGTCTCTTCTTCTGAAGAAACATAACATTATTGTACCTTCTATCACAAGGAAGGATGACCATAGAGAAGAAAGTGAAGAACATGAAGAGACATTCCATGCACCAAAGGTTAGCTGCTCAACAGCACATGCCTTTCTCATTGATTCTAGAGCTTCCAATCATATAGTTTCATCCATAAAATCAATCTATTCCTTGCAGTATTTTGATGGTCCTAGTATTTAGATGGGAATCAAGAGTAAAATTCAAGCTAAAGGGAAGGGTTCTATCAAGCTTGAACATGGAAATTTCAAAGATGTTCTTGATGTTCCGTCCTTAGCTACACATTTGTTATCTATATACTAGATGAATCATATTTCCTCTTCAAAGAAAGTGATATTTGGTCTTGATTCAATGGACATGACATATATCTCTACTAGGAACATCATAGGGAAGTGTGCTGCAAATCATGCCTTCAAGGAATATGAGTTCTCACACTTCATGCCATGTTTAGAACTAGTGCACTCTCAGCAACCACTTCCAAGGGAAGGTACAAACATTATGTCTACTTCTCTTATAGTTTCCACTAGTATTGCAGATCTAGTTGTATCACTTTATGATATTGAGATTGAGGGTGATTTAGATCCAGATCCAATCCCTACTTCCAAACTGGGAGCTAGGAAGATGACTAAGGAAATCCATCTGACACTCAGAAGGTTAAGAACCTTGAGCTATGTCATGCAATCTTACCTCCTTCAGAGAGATGAAACAAACTCCCTGTAAGATGATATGTGGAAAGGGCTCAGTCACATTGCATTTAGAAGAACATAGTGGATCACTAATACATTTGGGTGGATTTTTCAATGAAATATTTCCATGTTTTGAACATTTGTGGATTAAATACTTCATTTTTTTATCATGGTGGAAAAACCATGGAAATATCGATGTTTTTTAATTTTCAATGAACTTTCATCTTTATATCGACAATATATGGTGATCTTTGCACACACTCCAAACCAATGCTAGCTTTCAACGACTCTTGGTTGTTTATGCATCGTTCAACTCATGAATTTTCATCCACATCTAACTATGAACATCTTGCTAAATTTTGCATAACAGAGTAAACTTGTTCTAGGTGAGAAGTGAATTCCATCAGTCCCTCGGTTCATATTCAAGCCAGCAAGCATGAAGCTGGCATTGAATGTCAAACCAAAATATTGCTTCTATCTTCTGTTCAATCGTAGAGTGAAATCCTGAAATGGAAACCCTCAATAATAATAAAATAGATTTTCATTTTTGACCCAGTTGTTGCATTGTTTTGGTTGGGTCTGGGACTGACTGGCTATGTGTGGTATAATGTTTTATGTATATGAAAAAATCCTCCTATACCCCCACCTTATGCCATCGATGTGCCCTTATATTTTGCATAGAGACATTTACACTTGCTCATATATGATGTGGCCATGGATAAATAGTAATTGCCATGAAACTGACTACCTCATTGCAGCTATCTCTAATACTACAACCTAGTTCCCTATATAATGTCAGCATAGATAATTTTACCTTTTATATTATCAGTTTATAGCTGCTTTGGGGGAGCATTCCTAGTTGTATCACTTAGCACATTTTCTATAGTTGTGACAAGGTTCTTGTTGATTGATTGAGTGTGGATTGAGGCCAGATTTCTTTATCAACCATATCCAAAACTAGAGAGATCAATCATACTCTGCAACAATCATTTGGCCGTAAATTTATCAAAAGTAAGCATGCATCCATTTTTGGGGGATACAAACTAACATTGAGGCTCAGAATAATAGTCGTATTCTTTGGGTTATGCACCTTACAAACCGTAATTTAACAACCCTACAACTCCCTCCTTTTATTTAATCCAGAGTAATTGCAACAAGAGGGTCCAGTTAAAAATGACTCTAGCCAATTCATTTTTTTTATAGACCCAATGATCCACTAAGTTGTTGGTCATTGACATAGTGTTAATTGCTTTCCACAATAGGAGGAAAAATTTCATTTGGACCATTTGGACCACCTAGAGTTCCAATGACCAACTATCAATGTCTCCTTGTGAGTAAATAAAAGGCCATTGCACAACACTTGTCAGCATCAATGAAAACTTCACTTTGTTAGACATAATGCTCACTAAGAGGGGGGGGATGAATCAGGGAGGTAAGGCTTCAACTCAATTTCAGCATCTTTTTCTACCAATATTATCATTCACGCAGCCATCTCTATCATCAATTTTGCTTGTCTATTTCCATCTCACCATCTCCTAGGGTGCCTCAAACCACTTCTAATGATAAGTGGCACTTCAGTTAACTCCATTGAAGCTACTTGGAGTTATGGATGTGCTAACACCTTGATTTGGACATGCAGTTACATGTGATGAGTCACTTTCAGTTAGACTCAGTCATCTATTGCACTCTGATTCTATTAGGACTTAGTGTGAGAGTCGGTTATGGATTGGCTCAGTGGTAAACTATGTGTGCCAATTATGGCTGACATTTAGTTAAGCTACACCCATACTTGAAATTTGAATGACCTTCTTGAGTATTCAAATTATCATGGAATTCATGCATTATACATGACATTGTACTGTACTATCATTCATTATTGATTATATAGAGTCTGCAAACTCTTATTGCAGTACCGTTACACCATTTTCATGTGTAATTTGTCTTGAATCATTTTTAGATTGTGTTTAGTCCCTAGATTACTGTGATAGAATTAATAGCTTGCTGAAGGATTAAATAGATGGTCACATAAGAAACAGAGTTCCATAGGACTCTCATCTATAGAGGTGTTGGTAGCTAGCAACAACCTCTTCATTTCTCAATAAGATGAAGAGAGATCAGCTCTTCATACGATTCATCAATTCAAAATTATGAAAGAGCACCTTCAGAATCTTTGATTTTGAAGGTACTCTCAATCAAAGGAGAATGATATGATTTTTTGGAAGTTGGTGAAAACATGCTCATAAACTTGGCATTTAACAACTGTCAGTTAGTTTCATAAATTTTCATGAATTTATTTAATCATTAAGATAAATTTATGTGACTTAATAAATTTGAAATAGTATGCCAAGAGAAAATCAATAAAATACATCTTGTGTTTGTTTAAAACCTAGATAAGGGTAAGGTATTAATAATCCTAAGTTCATAGAAATTATGGTGACTTTTAAACTTTATATTCCATATAATACCTTACTATGATTTTTGTAAATATTATAATTAATGAATAAAGTAGTTTTTATATAGGAATGTTTTACATAGGATAGTTTCATCACTTAATATCCTATCAATCTAATGTTGGATTTTCCTTGATAGGATGTTTGAAAGGTTTAAAACTAAGTCTTTGTATATACGTAGCATAGATATAAAATCAAGCCATGCTAACATTAGAGTATGTGATTTCATCACCTTGTATGCCACCACTTATCACGATTAAACTGGAGATGACTGATAAGATTGACTGAGTTTACAAGGAGCCATGTGTCTAGTTGATAAACGATTATTACTTGGATCAATGAGTTGGCATGATAACGTGGCTTGTACCTCTTGATAAATCGACAGCTGTAAAATATGAATGCATCGTATTAACAAGGTTAAATGCTGATAGTCATTTCCAATTAATGTCGATGTACTAGTTCATTATGATTGCTATCTATAATCAATATGTGAAATTATGATCTATCAATCACAATATCTCTGGTTCGCCAATTTGGTGGTTATCACTACTAGTCGTGGTTAAACGTAGATAAACCTGCATGAATCATGTTATAACGTGAAGTTGCAGCATTCAACACTGCTAAGGTTCGGCTAAAATGGCCAGGTCTAGAGATATCATATCCGTCAGATCTGAAGCATGCAAAGACTGCCCATCATGTCATATGTGTGGGTACCTATTCCCTCTATGTTCACTTCTCCGTTCATTTCAGTTCGAAGCCAGGAGAGCATAAAAGAAACCATGGATCCTCTCAACTGTTATGAAATCTCTGGTTCTGAAATTATAGAAGCTGACCAGGAGGTTGCTATGCGATTCGAGAAAATTGGGTGGCGGCATTTCTTTAGAAGTTTTGATGGCCACCATGTAGAGATTACTAAACTATTCACCATGAATTTTAATGATGACAGTGTGCAAATTGGGGGTTTTGAGTTTATTATCAATGAAGATAAGATCCCAGAAGCCACTAAGCTTCCGTAGGTTGGAGAACGCTGGTTTAAGGATAGCATGGTTAATAAGAAGAAATGTTTAGCTCTATTGCTGCCATTGTCGGAAGATACCAAGCTAAAAGTAGGTGTCCCTATTAGGTTTTTGAAGCCCAAATGGAGAGTTAACTATGAGATATTGGTAAGGTACATGTCCTGTGACGGACATTTCTCCCACTTGCATTACTATCATTTAAGATTGATGTTAGCGTTACAGGGTTGTAAGCTCAATCTGCCATTCTATTTGTGGCAAAGTTTAAAGAAAATGTCACAGGCTGTTAGAAGTTTTAGTAATCTTGACAGAAGCCTTTTTCACCATGGGTTAATAAAAATTATAATTCAACACCAATTGTCTGAAAATGGCAAGTCATGGGGTAGTTTTCTAACCGACTGTCAGTTGGGGCCAACACAGCACTGGCCGAATCCCTCCCCACGAATTTGTAAGAAACGAAAAGCCATAAAATCTGAGGTCAATAATACTTCTGAAACTGTATCAGAGGTAAAAGGGTTCGGGGAAGTCAGTATACCCATAAACGATGGGATTAGTAAGAATGATGATAGGGATTCAGTCCCTTGCGACTCTAAATCAGTCTTGAATCAACCCTTATTTGGTAAAATTCATAGCACCCCTGCAGAAATAGAAGAAGGATTAACCAAAAGTAAAACTGATAATGTTATTGAATGTAAAAATTATCTGAAACAAATAAACCTGATGAGTATAATGAGGAATCTATGCATAGATTAGATCATCTTGCTCAGATTTGTTGTGATAAGGAAGGGCTTGGTTTTTAAAAGCTATGATTTTCAAGAAGGGTTACGAGGAGCATGCACAGTATCCATACGATTTCGGGTCATATGGTTAATCAATAGGCTTCTAAGCCTGCAGTCGTCAATATTGAAGATGACATCCCATCATCTATGCCTGATACAATTAATGTAAATAATCCTACTTTCGTATAGGGTAATGATGCAAAATCAGGCAAAGCCGAGGTTACTCAACCAGGTATAGACACAGGTATTGCAGACCCTAAACCATCGTCTAGTCAGTATATTGACAACCCTATTTCTCCTCAGGTAACCAATGAAGATGAGACTCTGCAGCATGTACTAGATAACGCATACCAGGATAAAATTACAGAGTTAAAGGGAAAACTCAAGCATTGCCTATCCAGTACAACGTTGTTAGAAGAGGAAAATAAAACATATAGAGAAGAGCTGTTGGATTGGATCCGCAGATGGAAAGAAGTAAGTGCTAAAAAGAATCAATATAAAAAATCGAAGAAGTCAATAATAAGTACAAACCAGCACCTACTTGAAAGAATTGAAAAACAAAACGTAAAGATTGTCAGGTTAAAGGCTAAGTTGACTGAAGCACGAAGAGTTATCTCTCTTCAAAATAAAACATGAAGGTTATTCTCATTTTCCTGGATCGTATTGCTGTTTAACAGGGAATGATGTATTGTGTAATACATGCCTGTAAAATCGAAGATTTTACAGGCATGCATTTAAATCTCAGTTTATTCTGTTCTCTTTATTTGTAAATGGCCATAATGCAGCTTTAATGAGATACTTCATTGGTTGAATGCAGGTGGTTTTGTCATCATTCCTCTTCAGAATCTCAGGACATGGTTAATACGTTGGCATGGAGATGTGGTTGTTTGTTACGAGCTTGAGTTTCATCAATGGACAAGAATCTTCTAAAGTACCTCGACTCAAGCTAGTCGTTTTCTGTTTATAGTGATAGGTGTGATATAAGAGATTAGATGCTCTTTTTAGTTAGATGAACGCTATAATGTTGCATGGAACATTAATAGGGAAAACTGAATCATAGTGTTATATAAGGTAGAGGTTTTGATAAACAATGGATGGAGTGTTTTGAAGAAAACGTATTGAACTTCTATTTTGCTGCTGGTGTTTTTCATTCCTGAAGTTGAACCTTTGGATGTGAATTCTATTGGACATCTACAGACTGATACCATTACTGGTATTTTTGTTTTGGATATATTATATATATTTCAGGCTTATCTTCTTTCTTAATATTAACTCAGTGTGCTTTGATATACTGATATTTAATTACATTTTTCACTTTATCAACTCAAGATAGCAATTTGAATGAACATGTCATTATGATTGTGTTTATTAGTATTTTCACTATAAACTTAAGCTATAATGATATACTCTTCTGTCTCTTTAAAATTTCATTTTTATGTTGACAGTGATTTTATAATAGACATTATCTTTAAGTTCAATTCACTATGTTGAAAATTAATTATTAATTAATCTCAGAGCGTTAGAATAATTGTTTATTTTCAGTTATTTTGTTGTTACTGTTGTCATATAATAGAGTGACTTAGTGTTCATTATTTAAATATTTCTATTTAAATTGTGTTCTAGTCTTTCTGTTAATCTTTTATTAATTAATGATTAATTTAGTCTTTAAATACGCTCTCGACTGAGATAGGGGTAAATAGAATAGATAGAGTAGTTCAGTTTAAATTTTATTTTGATATAGTCTAATTAACAACTGTTAAATCAATTTTGCATACTTTGTATATAAGTTTTTATATTCAGAAAACTTCCCAAAATCAAAGGCTTTCCTTAAGAAAGCAACAATAGGATAGTTTAGATAGTTTAATTTAAATATTTAGGTAAAAATAAACATTAGAATAGGTTAGATTTTGCTGGTTTTAAGTTCTCCTTAAGAGAAAAACTAGCTGGTAGCAAGACCACAACCTGCGAGGTTTTGTTAATTCAAACACATCGGATGTTGCTTTAAGCTGATTATGTGGACAAAACTTCCTTATTGGCCTAGTTCAGAAAAACAAGCCAACAAGAGGTTGAGTATAGAGGAGTTGTAAATGTAGCTACTCAATGTTTGTGGTTGCAGGGTATACTTGGAGAATGTGGTTTCGAACCATATTCTTTAATGGTCATCTATTGTGATAATTAAAGAACCATTTGAATCGACATTGATCCAGTTCAAAGGCAAATAACAAACCACATTGAGATCCATATGCACTATATCAGGGAGCTTGTGCATGATGGTACCATTTCTCTACTCTATTGCACATCTTCAGAACAAGTAGCAGATATCTTCACCAATGTATTCTATGAGAATATCTTCAGTAATCTCAAATCACTATTGGTGATTGATGATCATGTGGTGAAGAATGATTGACAACAATATTTCCAAAATTTTTTTTTTTGTCCATGTTTAAGGGAGGATTTTCCCACTGGGTTTTTGTCTCTTTCCTTGGTTGTATGGACATGCAGTAGGTAAAAGGGTGACTAAGCCTTGTTTCTATGCCATATATTTTTCTGATGTTTACCCATAAAGTCAGGCTTAAGGGGGGGTGTTACAATAATCAACCTATAGTTACGCATATTTGACAATAATTAAATTGTTTTTGTCTTATTCATAGATTCCCTCTCTATGCTAGTTGACTTCCACATGTTTCTAGAATTCAATACTTGATAAAATATGGTCATTGAGTGCTTTGGAATCATCCTAGAAACATATTTACCAAGTATTCTTTATTCCTAGTTCCTTAAAGTGCATATATGTTTTTTTTGAAAGTTTCCTTGGTTTACAACAATTTTAAGGCATACAGGAAAAGCTAGTCTAGGGGAACTTGCCTTGTTTTTTTCCCACATCATCCTCCTTCCTTTTTTCCAAACAAAAGCATGAATGAATTGTCTTCCCATAATTTATTATCTTTCCCACTTTCTTTAGCCAATTCATGAGGATGTTCATAGATTTGGAATGTCTTTTTTGCACCTATGGTGGATTTGACTTGATTTAGTAAGCATTCTTTTTGACCAATTCAAATAGCAACCTAGAGCTTTTGAATCTATCATGTAATTGCATATTTGAGAATCCTATTACTTCATATGGTTGGATTATGTACACTTATTCAATACAGGATTAAGTTATGCTCCAATTTCAGTCTCGTTTTGTGTGAATTGTGCATGTTTGATTAGCAATTTTGTGAGTGTAATTGATCTATCACTTGTGAGTGCAATTTTGTGAGTGTAGTGGATCACTAATACATTTGGGCAGATTTTTCCATGAAGTATTTCCATGTTTTGAATATTTTTGGATTAATACTTCATTTCTTTTTATCATGGTGGGAAAACCATGGAAATATCGACGTTTTCTAATTTTTGACGAACTTTCATCTTTATATCAACAATATATGGTAATATTTGCACACATGCCAAACCAATGAAATCTTTCAATGGCTCTTCATTGTTTATGCACGGGTCAACTCATGCATTTTCGTAGACATCTAACTATGAGCATCTCGCTATTTTTGTAACAGAGTAAACTTGTTCTAGGTGAGAAGTGGATTCCATCCCTCCCTCAGTTCATATTCAAGCCAACAAGCATGAAGCTGGCACTGAATGTCAAAGAAAAATATTGCTTCTATCTTCTATTTGATCATAGAGTGAAATCATGAAATGGAAACCGTCAATAATAATAAAATAGATTTTCTTTTTTGACCCGACTATTGCATCTTTTTCCTTGGGTCTAGGTCTGAATGGCTATGCATGAGAGGAAATTTCAACTCAAAATGGGCCTTTTAACTTTTATTCAAATTCCATGTCATCATGTGTTAGCCAATGAAATTGATTTAAATTTGAAATACCGTATAGGTCTTAAACACTTTTTTAATATAAATTTGGGGATAGGTATCATAAAAAAAAATACTTTTTTGTTTGTATTTTTGACATATCTCCCTGTTTTTTTACTCAAATTTCGAATGGGAGAGCTCATTGGATGTGCAATTAAATTTTGCATCCAACGAGTACCCACTCGACATACTTTTGATGGGCCCCGATACCCCAAAAACAATAAATACCTGAAAAAATGGAATGATGACATCATCATTCTGTTTTTTTAGGTATTTCTTGTTTTTGGGGTAGCGGGGTCCGTCAAAAGTATGTCAAGTAGGTACTCGTTGGATGTGGAATTTAATTTTGCATCCAACGAGCTCTCCCATTCAAAATTTGAGTAAAAACATGGGGAGATATGTCAAAAATACAAACAAAAATGTAGTTTTTTTCTTTTCTTCCTCCAAAATTAATAAATATTATTTTATTATAATTTTAACTATTATTTTATTAGTTCATTTTAGGAGGCCCATTTTGAGTTGAAATTTCCTCTAATGTATGGTATAATATTTTATGTATATGACAAAACCCTCCTATACCCCTGCTTTATGCCATCCATGTGCCTTTATATTTTGCTAAGAGACATTTACACTTGTTGATATGGTAGAACCTCAAGAACTCCCTACTATGGATATATCTCAAAAGACAAAATGTGCATGGGTAAGAGAAATAAAACGAGAAGTATAAAAGTATGGAGCTCTAGAAGGCTCCACAAAAAAAAGAAGGAGATTAAAGCCATTCTCCAACTATTTAGCTTTTATTTTTGATATTGTAGATCAAGAACCTACCAGCTATGAGGAAGCTGCACAAAAGAAAGAATGGGCAGAAGAAATGATATAAGCATACCAGTCAATAATGAAGAATAATGTTTGGGATATAGTACCCAAACCAGAAAATAAGTGTGGTATCTTTGAAATGGATCTAAAATATAAAACATGCTACTGATGGAAGTATTGAAAAATGTAAGGAAATATTTGTGGCTAGAGGAATCTCTCAGAAAGAGGGGATTGATTCTGAAGAGACATTTTATCCATTAGAAAGGTACAATTCCATCAGAACCATCATGGAACTTGCTTCCATGGTGAAGTGGGATTTACACCAGATGGATGTAAAGACAACCTTCCTGAATGGTATGATTGAGGAAGAGGTATACATCAAATAACCACAAGGATTTGAAGTCAAAGATAGAGTGATCATGTATGTAAGTTGAAGAAGGATTTGTGTGGACTAAAGCAAGTTCCTATACCTTGGTATAGAAGAATAGACAACTTCTTACCAAGATTAGGCTTTACAAAAAGTAAAGTTGATCCTAACCTTTAAATGAAGGTTATGGATGATGAAACTATCATACTATTTATGTATGTGGAGGATCTATTTCTGACTAGAAAGGAGAAACAAATCACAGAAGAAAAAAATAATATAGATGAAGGATCTTGTACTAATGCATTATTTCCTTGGGCTGGAAGTGTGGCAGATCCTTGAAGGAATCTTTCTCAACCAGTGAAAGTATGCAGTAGAAAACTTGAAAATATTTGATATGTTGGATTGTGAATCTATGGCCACACCAATGGATACCAACCTGAAGCTTTTATCTAATGAATCATCATATTTAGTGGATATGACTTAGTACAAACAAATTTTTGGTAATTGATGCATTTGACGAATACAAGGCCAAATATATGCTTTGTTGTGAACACCTTAAGTCACTATCTATTTAAACCTAAATGGGTTCACCTGATAGCTACAAAGCATGTGATGAGGTACCTAAAAGGTACAATCATTTTTGTACTATACTATGTTAGATATCATGACTACAGATTGTATGGATACACAGATTCATATTGGGAAGGAAGTTCCATAAACAAAAAGAGCACCTCGGGTGGATGTTATTGTTTGGGATCCACCATAATATCGTGGTTTAGCAAGAAACAGTCTAGTGTTTATCTCATCATAGCTAAGGTAGAGTACATAGAAGCTTGCTTCGATAGTTATGAAACAATATGGATTTCGAATCTGATGTCATGTGTATTTGGCATGGAGTTGTATACAATAGTGATTCTATGTGACAACCATATTTTTATAAAGATGATAGAGAATCCTATGTTCCATGATAAATCAAATCACATAAAAATACGATATTTTTATAGAAGGGATATGGTACAGAAGGGATCTATAAAAATCCAATGTTTGAGTACCAATGAGCAAGTTGTTGATGTGCTGACCATGCCTCATGTCATGTAAAGTTTGAATATTTTTGTGACAAGATTGGTGTAGTCTGACCAGAATTTTTTTGTAAGGAGGAGAAATGACGATACTCTTGTATGGAGAGTGTACCTACATTCATTTGTATATTTCATATAATGACACTCACTTAGGAGTGGTCCTATAATTGAAGCCAAGAATTATCTATGATGAATCCTTATGGATGATAGGTCCTGCATTTTGGTTTTGACGAAATCTGCAGTTGCAGATTATACTCTTGTGTGGATAGTGTACCTACATTCACATGTAGAGGTCGTAAAATAACACTCACTTATGACTGGTCCTAGTTTTAAATATGCAGATTCTCTATGATGATTTCTTATGGATGTCAAGTTATGAAATTAGGTGCGGATAAGATCTATAGTTGTAGGCAATATTCTTGCATGGATAGTGTTCCTACATGCACATGTTGATGTTGTAGAATAACACTCGCTTCGGGTGGTCCTAGCTCTAATAGGATGAGGATGGTCTATGATGATTCCTTGTAGATTATAGGTCCTGCAGTCATTTGTGGAAGAGATATAAATTAAATTGTAAATGATGTGGTCCTGCATTAATTTTTGTATGTTCCATATGGTCAATACTATCATACCCTCCTCATTAAGGGGGAGTAGGCTCATGTAGATTTCATCATCCTTGAACTTGTGTACTAAAGTGTTATGGATTGATCATCCCATAAATATATCATGTGTACTATAGGTATTGTTGCAACAAAGGATCGAGAAGATTGAAGTGTGGCTGCAAAGGATCAAGAAGATCGTAACTTGCTACTACAAAGGATCAAGAATATGGAAGTGTTGCTACAAAGGATCAAGAAGATCGAAGTGATGATAAAAAGTATCAAGAATATTGAAGTGTTGTTCCAAATGATCAAGAAGATCGACATGCTGATACAAAGGATTGAGAATATCAAAGTGTTTCTACAAAGGATCAAAAAGATCAAAGTGTTGCTACAAAGGATCAAGTGATCGAGTACTTCAAAAGATGAAGAATCAGTTTTTTAGAAGATGATGTTCTAGTACGAAAGATATTGAAGATATTCCAGTAACTATTCCAGTTTTTTATGATCACTAAAAAATTCTAATGACATATAGATGTATTACCTTGGTACTGCTGAATATTCTCTCTCTTGTTACTCCTATAGTTGATGATGTTGTTGTCAGCAAAATATCCTTGTTGTTAATGGGGAGCGTTGAAATATTGTAACTTAAAAGAATCTTTTGAATGTGTTTTACCTATGTACCACAAGGGAGATCATCTATTCCTCCTTTGGTATGTTATTATTGTAACTTGTCATCATAGATTCATTAGGTTAAGACTCCATTATAAGTCGGGTTGATAATACCCTAATGAATATAATATAATATTGTTTTCAGTATTCCTAGATGAAGTCGTCCTAGTCAGTTTAGTGGGGCCGGCTTGTTAAGGTATAATTCATGTGACTTAAAGTGTATAAATAGAGGAGTAGTGTTCCTCATTTAACACATAGACACATGCTTGTCTAGCGCATAGGAGAGAGAGAGAGACATACCAACAAGGGGGAGAATACATGTGTTGGGGTTTTATCTTATACATCTATATATCGGAAGTTTTGTTGGGTTTTTTTCCCCTTGAGGGTTTCCCAAGATAAATATAGTGTCTATATTGTGATTTTGTTTCTTTCAGTGATTTTGCATATGCTACTATTGTGAGTTTGGATTAAACACTAATGATATCTAGATGATAATATGACATATTAACATAACTAAGGGCTTGGGTTCGATTTTAACCTATCCATTTCTCAACATGGAATGGAAGTCAAATGTTGAGGTCAATTGATAGTGGCTAGGATACCTATGTCAAAATGTGGTTTGAAGGGTACGGGTTGTTGGAGGTAGCAACCCACATCTTGATATCCAAAATAACAATGTTCACCATCATAAAAGGGGAATCTAGCTTAATGGTAGATCATTCAACCAAAACAACTAGGTTCAATTCTTATCCTATCCAAATTTCAACACAGTGTGAGATTTAGATATTAAGGTTAATTAGTAATGGATAGGAACCCTGAGCTAAAACATGCCTTGAAGGGAGGATGTTCGATGTAGAAATCCAGAACTTGATCTCAAACTAGTAAGGACAACCATCGGGAAAGGGAGATGTGACTTAGTGGTAGGGAAGCACACTAGCCATAGTCCTAGAGAACGTTCTATGTTAAACTCTTATTTGGTCCAAAATTCAACATGGTATGATAGCTAGAGGTAGAGAAACTCACTAGGTAAGAATTTTCTATGCTTGCATCTTTTTTATTCCAAATTTCAACATGGTATGATATCTAGAGGTTGAGGTTGATTGGTGGTGGCTAGGAGGTTTGTGCCAAAGTGTGACATGAAGGGGGTTTTGGGGATAACAATCCATAGTTTGATATCAAAGTGGTAAGGATTCCCATCATGAAAAATTGTATGGCATTGAATCTTTTGTTTTGTTCCTCTCCTTTCCAATTTTCAACACTTTGAAAAATCATCACTTCATTATCTACAATTTCAATTGTCATTAGAGGAAATTTGGGGTCTAAAATGGGACTTATACGAAAATCAGCCAACAATAAATTATTGTGAGTTGGAATTCAAGAATGAATAGAATTTCAATAAAATGAGTCAACCATAATGGTTGACTTGACTTATTTGTCATAAAAAAAAACCTTTATTTTCTTTGAATTTTCAACATGTCTCCCTGCGTTTTTATGCAAATATCGAATGGGAGTGATCGTTGGATGCATAATTTAATTCGACATCCAACGTGTACCCACTTGACATAATTTTGAAATCATCATCACGTTTTTTTTCAGGAATTTCTTTTTTTGGGGGTAGTGGGGTCCATTAAAACTATGTCATGTGGGAACACATTGGATGCAAATTTTAAATTTCACATTGAACAATCCCTCCTATTTGATATTTGAGTAAAAACACAAGGAGATATGAAGAAAATACAAACAAAAAAAGTAGTTTTTTTTTATTTCTTCCTCCAAATTAATAAATATTATTTTTTTATTTTTTTATTTTCCTTAGGAGGCCCATTTTAGACGTCAAGTCAAAAAATGATTTTAATCTTTTGAATCGATTTACATAAAGTGTAGCATGGATGGTAGTGATAGAAATGTGCTTAGAGATCATTTACTAGCCTACACAACCTTTTATTGAGGTGTTTCTAGAAGTGAATTGATCTCATTCATGTACTTTCCATATAAAATGAAATACGCTTATTACTACCAATTTTTTATGGGAATCCACTCTTGAAAAGGGTTGAACTTGTTATTATTAATATGCTAATAAAGTACTAAAGGTATGGGGATCAAGAAGGTCATAAACAATAGTCCTCTAGCAGAAAAAAAAAATAGAACTTGTAGTAAAATTGTATCCCCATTCTACGCAAGCTAGACATGTTTTAAAGATATGAGAGGGGACTATCAATCAATAATTCCATATGTAAATTAATTCCTTCAAACCATCATGATATAAGGTATTTACCAAGTCTATCATAAAGGTGAAAAATGAAGGTAGTATTTCATGTAAGTCTTTAGAATTCATAGTAGTTCTGAGGTTATGAATAGGATTCTTTAGGTAGAGGAAACATCCATTATTTATTTAATATAGTTATAAACTAACCGAGGTCATGTAACAAGATTGCAACCATCATATGTTACAATGAGGAAATAGTTTTATGTGGACCGCACTTCACATTTGTAAATGTTTTAATCCTCATATATGTGGATATACATTGATGGGAATACTGCATCCCTTACCCTTATCTTAGTCATTATTAGAAATAGACAAGTCATCCCTAGCTGGTTTGTCTCATGATTGGAAGCAAGCCACAATTTTAGGAGGATTTAAGAACAAGCCTAGTTCTTGTAAGAGATCAACCTCCAATGTAGATTCTCATGCCCTTATTTGATAATTATATTCATGTTTTGGAGAGACCATATCCTAAAAGAAAATAGTAAACATCCTAAGATGCATCCTTGCATTCTTTTGTATGGTTGGATCTTGAAAACAGTAGTCAAATGTCAACAGTAACCTATGGGAGTGTATAAAAGACTTAATTTTGTAGCAATAGACTTGTAGCATCATATCCAACAATGAGGGTAGTTTGAGTTGAATTTATATTAACATTATAAGGGTGTTTCAAGAAGGAATGCATCCATTAGATGTTCTAAGCATTTTAATTAATTATGGTCAATTTATAATGATTTTCAACAAGGAAAGAAATCCTTGATTCACAGTTTCTTGGAGCCATTGTAGTGTGTTTGATATTGATGTCAACCCTTAAATTATTGTTATGATAAGATATAAAATATAATTTTTCATATTTTCCAAATTCTGGGCATATTGAGATTGAGAAGGCTCTTAGTCAATAGAATATCCCATTCCCCTTTGCATCTGTTATGGAGAAGCCACAATTTTTGGAGAAAGGTAGTATAATGTTTGAGATGGTCTTGTTAAGAAGGGATAACATCTTACATTTGTGCCTCATAATTGTGATTAGCATTGAAAGGACAAATTCTGACATTTTGGAGATCTATCTATAAAATTGTGGATGATTGCAGAGGAGTAGCTAATCTCCTTGTGTGAGATTCTCATGGATGAAGTCTTTGTCACTTAGAGCATATTTTATTTCAGAGGAACCTTCAAATTGTTGGAAGCTTAAAATTGTTGGCTTGGTTTTTTTGTACACAATTTACTCATTATAAAGGCTGGCTTGGTGCCTTATGGTGTATTCTCATTAATATATATCAATTTTTGGGTAACCATGTCACAAAGTTGTTATTATTTATTTGGGTAAAGTACATAAAGTTACTTTTAAAACCTTTCTTGAAAGGGATCAACTCATTTCTTAAGAGAAAAAAAAAAGTTAAAATGTCCCAAAGATGATCAGAAAATCAAATGGTACTGCTAAATACATGATATTATATATCTTTAAATTTATTTTTCCATAATGTAAGGTAATTGAAAAAGGAAAAGAAAAATATGTATCCAATAAAGAGTGTTAGTGGAAAAAGTATAGTATGCCTGCATGGTACAAGAGCCCTTTTGTATCAAAGTCATTAAGAAATAAGGGTTGTTCAAGAAAAGGAAATGTTTATATAGGCATAAACATGATATCATTTATAAGGGTTAATTTAAACTTCATATAAAACAATAATCATAATAGCATGCATACAAAACGCTATAAAAAACTTTGATCATAATAACTTGAATACCCTAAATTTAGGGGTATTCATTCCTTACATGGAACTAATTAATCTACAAAAATTATACCACATATGCATTGGATTCTTCCGTACCTCCATAGTTCCTATTGGGGTGTGACATTTTCAAATGGTACCATGTAATAAATAAAATTACAAGGTATCCAAAATATCTCATTTTGAACTGCATACTAGTAGTTGACAATTAGATAAATTACTTATTGATGGATATGGATTTCATAAACTGGAAGTAGCTTAAAAGGAATTTAACATTAAATATACTAACTTTATTCAAAGATGTTGAAAATAATGTATCCGATAAACATATTTAAACATGTAAATATTATTTTAGTTCTAATTCCTTTGACAATGGCATGGCAATAAGATGATCATAGCATGCACATAAAAGCACTTTTATCAACAACTTATCATAGCTAGTTGTTCAATAAACTATTTTAAATTAATTCAAGGTTCGATTGAACCCCAAATGTTCTCTCATAATTTTTGGACCCTACTCAACGCATGGATTCCCTCCTTTAAAACAAGGGGACTATTGAGATTATCAGATATCCTCATATTCAATGGTATGTGATAAAAGTGAATACATAAACAATTTCTATCTAGTGAGCCTAGTAAAGAAAACCATTTAGAAACTCATAGTATGGATGTAGGGTACATTTAGGGTATTGAATATAGGAATCATGAAGTTTACCCCAATTATACAAAGTGGTGTTATTTCCAACTTTCCCTTCATAAGATAGATGATTTCTATAGAGAATTATTTTGGTTGTATTAAAAAGCATGATATGTGTTTTCACAAGTTTGACTATCAATAATAAAGGATAACTTAATAACCCACCAAAAACATAAAGTTTCCTCTATACCCTCTCCAGACAAAGGCCATCAAAATTGCATCATCTACAAATAAGAAAAGAGAACCACTAGAATCATTAATAAGGCATTCTAGCTCATCAACGTAAAATCCAAAGAGATTAAGGAAAAATAAAACACTTGTTTTTGGTGCTAATGGTTATTCCTAGTACTCTTTAAGAATCAAAGATATACACAAAAGTTTCCCATTTTAATCATGTAAAGAAACATGTTATATTTGATACTAGGAGACTAGGTATCCCCAATGTATTATGTTGCTCCATGAGTAAGTATATGGATATAATGTCAAAGTCCCTTCAAAAGTAAACAAAGTGGCAGTAGAATTTTAATGACTATGACGATCTTCCTTGATTCCAGTCAATTTGATATGTGTTTCATTGCATGAGAATCTACCTAAAGTTTACACGGCATGTAGTTGTCCACCCTTGTTTCCCAAAACAATCAAACATGTAAATGTAAAAGGAGGTGAAAAAGTGTTTAAAAAGTATATGTGGAACAATGATAGTTCTATAGTTATTATGATCTAAGATACCAATGGATTTGTGCAATATATGGAGAATCACATGTTAGGACCAAAGAGGAAATATGGCACATGTAAGCTCATTGAAAAGGGAATCGAAGCGATAAAGCTAAGGTCACATTCCATGTTTGATGAATTCAAAATAAATGTATGTGAGGTAAATATGTTTACTATTGTTAATTTTATAGATGGATCTTCAAATAAGGTAAAGGGTAAACCAATAAGAAGATAAAGTGGGGAGGATTAGTAGCAGTGGGTAAAGGATCAAGTGATCGAGTACTTCAAAAGATGTAGAATCAATTTTTTAGAAGATGATGTTCCAGTACATAAGATATTGAAAATATTCTAGTAACTATTCTAGTTTTTTATGATCATTGAAAACTTCCTATGACATATAGATGTATTACCTTGATACTCCTGAATATGCTCTCTCTCGTTACTCCTATAGTTGATGATGTTGTTGTCAGCAAAATACCCCTCTCGTTAATGGGGAGCGTTGAAATATTGTAACTTTAAAGAATCATCTGAATGTATTTTACCTATGTATCTCAAGGGAGATCATCTATTCCTTCTTCGGTATGTTATTATTGTAATTTGTCATCATAGAGTCATGAGGTAAAGACTCCATTGTAATTCGGGTTGATAATAACCTAATGCATATAATATAATATTGTTTTGAGTCTTTCTAGATGAAGTCAGCCTAGTCAATTTAGTGGGGCCGACTTGTTAGGGTATAATTCATGTGACTTAAAGTGTATAAACAGAAGAGTTGTGTTCCTCATTTAACACATAGACACATGCTTGTGTAGCGCATAGGAGAGAGAGAGACATACCAACAAGGGGGAGAATACATGTGTTGGGGTTTTATCTTATACATCTATATACATGAAGTTTTGCTGGTTTTTATTCCCCTTGAGGGTTTCCCAAGATAAATATTGTGTCTATATTGTGATTTTCTTTCTTTTAGTGATTCTGCATATACTACTATTGTGAGTTTGGATTAAACACTAATGATATCTAGATAATAATATGACATATTAACATAACTAAGGGCTTGGGTTTGATTTTAACCTATCCATTTCTCAACATGGAATGGAAGTCAAATATTGAGGTCAATTGGTAGTGGCTAGGATACCTATGTCAAAATGTGGTTTAAATGGTATGGGTTATTAGAGGTAGCAACCCACATCTTGATATCCAAAATAACAATGTTGACCATCATAAAAGGGGAATCTAGCTTAATGGTAGATCATTCAACCAAAACAACTAGTTTCAATTCTTATTCTATCCAAATTTCAACATGGTATGAGATTTAGAGATTAAAGTTAATTAGTAATGGATAGGAAGCCTGAGCTAAAACATGCCTTGAGGGGAGTATGCTCAATGTAGAAATCCACAACTTGATTTCAAACTAGTAAAGACAACCATCGAGAAAGGGAGAAGTGACTTAGTGGTAGGGAAGCACACTAGCCATAGGCCTAGAGAAGGTTCTATGTTAATCTCTTATTTGGTCCAAAATTCAACATGGTATGATAGCTAGAGGTAGAGAAACTCACTAGCTAAGAAATTTCTATGCTTGCTTCTTTGTGATTCCAAATTTCAACATGGTATGATATCTAGAGGTTGAGGTTGATTGGTGGTGGCCAGGAGGCTTGTGCCAGAGTGTGACATTAAGGGGGTTTTGGGGACAACAATCCATACTTTGATATCAAAGTGGTAAGGATTCCCATCATGAAATATTTTATGGCATTGGATATTGTTTTTTGTTCCTCTCCTTTCCAAGTTTCAACACTTTGAAAAATCATCACTTAATTATCTACAATTTCAATTGTCATTAGAGGTAATTTGGGGTCTAAAATCGGACTTATAAAAAAATGAGCCAACAATAAATTATTGAGAGTTGGAATTCAAGAATCAATAGTATTTCAATAAAATGAGTCAACCATAATGGTTGAATTGACTCATTTGTCATAAAAAAAACCTTTATTTTCTTTGTATTTTCAACATATCTCCCTTCGTTTTTACTCAAATATCGAATGGGAGTGATCGTTGGATGCAGAATTTAATTCGACATCTAACGCGTACTGACATGAAATATTTTGACATCATCATTACGCTTTTTTTAGAAATTTCATTTTTGGGGGGTAGGTGGGTTCATCAAAACTATGTTGTGTGGGTACACGTTGGATGAAAATTTTAAATTCCACATCGAACAATCCATCCTATTTGATATTTGAGTAAAAACATAGGGAGATATGTAGAAAATGCAAACAAAAAAGTAGTTTTTTTATTTCTTCCTCAAAATTAATCAATATTATTTTATTATTTTATTATTTTCCTTAGGAGTCCCATTTTAGACCTCAAATTTTGTCTAATTTGAAATATTCTTTGTACAATTAATGTTGTGGTTGTTAGAAGTTGGAATGCTTTTATCGCATTTGGGTCACTTCTAGTTCTCTAGACAATTGCATGAGAAATGCATTCTAATATTAGACTGGTTTCTAGTTGAATACTCTGTTAAGGTAGGGCCATCTAATTTTCAAACCATAGTTAGCTCCAAGGCACACAAAATGGATTTAGGTAACTCAAAATGTTGGCTATCAAATATCCAATAACTTGACTAGTAATTTTGTGTGGCCTTATTTATTTTATAATTTCATTTTGTTGAACTACTATAATCTGTGTATTTTCAACTCTACATGGTGACGAATTTCCCATATGCATCAAGTCAAAAAAAATGATTTTAATCTTTTGAATGGATTTACATAAAGTGTTTATCATGGATGGTAGTGATATAATTGTGCTTAGAGATCATTTACTAGCTTGCACAACCTTTTATGGAGGTGTTTCTAGAAGTGAAGTGATCTCATTCATGTACTTTCCATATAAAATGAAATACGCTTATTGCTACCAATTTTGTATGGGAGTCCACTCTTGAAAAGGGTTGAACTTGTTATTATTAAGATGCTAATAAAGTAATAAAGATATGGGGATCAAGAAGGACATAAACAATAGTCCTCTAACAGAAACAAAATAGAACATGTAGTAAAATTGTATCCCCATTCTAAGCAAGATAGGCATGTTTTAAAGATATGAGAGGGGACTAT
The DNA here is from genome assembly GCA_001517045.1 of Pseudotsuga menziesii. Classification (NCBI taxonomy): domain Eukaryota; kingdom Viridiplantae; phylum Streptophyta; class Pinopsida; order Pinales; family Pinaceae; genus Pseudotsuga; species Pseudotsuga menziesii. Next base: position 174,188 of record LPNX011072297.1, read on the forward strand.
CAATCAATAATTCCATATGTAAATTAATTCCTTCAAACCATCATGATATAAGGTATTTACCAAGTCTATCATAAAGGTGAAAAATGAAGGTAGTATTTTGTTTACGTCTTTAGAACATAGTAGTTCCGATGTTATGGATATGATTCTTTGGGTAGAGGAAACATCCATTATTTATTTAGGATAGCTATAAACTAACCTAGGTCCTATAACAAGATTGCAACCATCATATGTTACAACGAGGAAATAGTTTTATGTGGACTTCACTTCACATTTGTAAATGTTTTCATCCTCATATATGTGGATATACATTGAGGGGAATACTGCATCCCTTACCCTTATCTTAGTCATTCTTAGAAATAGACAAGTCATCCCTAGCTGGTTTGTCTCATGATTGGAAGCAAGCCACAATTTTAGGAGGATTTAAGAACAACCCTAGTTGTTGTAAGAGATCAACCTTCAATGCAGCTTCTCATGCCCTTATTTGATAATTATATTCATGTTTTGGAGGAACCATATCCTACAAGAAAATAGTAAACATCCTAAGATACATCCTTGCATTCTTTTGTATGGTTGGATATTGAAAACAGTAGTCAAATGTCAACAGTAACCTATGGGAGTGTATAAAAGACTTAATTCTGTAGCAATAGACCTGTAGAATCATATCCAAGAATGAGGGTAGTTTGAGTTGAATTTACATTAACATTACAAGGGTGTTTCAAGAAGGAATGTATCCATTAGATGTTCTAAGCATTTTAATTAATTATGGTTAATTTATAATGATTTTCAACAAGGAAAGAAATCCTTGATTCACAATTTCTTGGAGCCCTTGTAGTGTGTTTGATATTGATTTCAACCCTAATATTATCATTGTGATAAGATATAAAATATAATTTTGCATATTTTCCAAATTCCAGGCATATTGAAATTGAGAAGGCTCTTAGTCAATAGAATATCCCATTCCCCTTTGCATCTATTATGGAGAAGCTGAAATCTTGGAGAAAGGTAGTAGAATGTTTGAGATGGCCTTGTTGAGAAGGGATAACATATTACATTTGTGCCTCATAACTGTGATTAGCATTGAAAGGACACATTCTAACATTTTGGAGATCTATCTATAAAATTGTGGATGAATGCAGAGGAGTAGCTAATCTCCTTGGGTGAGATTCTCATGGATGACGTCTTTGTCACTTAGAGCGTATTTTATTTCGAAGGAACCTTCAAATTGTTGGAAGCTTAAAATTGTTGTCTTGGATTTTTTGTACATAATTTACTCATTATAAAGGCTGGCTTGGTGCCTTATGGTGTATTCTTCTTAATATATATCCATTTTTGGGTAACCATGTCACAAAGTTGTTATTATTTACTTGGGTAAATTACATAAAGTTACTTTTAAAACCTTTCTTGAAAGGGATCAACTCATTTCTTAAGAAAAAAATAAATTTAAATGTCCCAAAGATGATTAGAAAATAAAATGGTACTGCTAAATACATGATATTCTATATCATTAAATTTATTTTGACATAATGTAAGCCAATTAAAAAAGGAAAAGAAAAATATGTATCCAATAAAGAGTGTTAGTGGAAAAAGTATAGTATGTTTGTGTGGTGCAAGAGCCCTTTTGTATCAAAATCATTAAGAAATAAGGGTTGTTCAAGAAAAGCAAATGTTTATATAGGCATCAACATGGTATCGTCTATAAGGGTTCGTTTAAACTTCATATAAAACAATAATCATAATAGCATGTATGTAAAACATTATTAAAAACTTTGATCATAATAGTTGGAATACCCTAAATTTAGGGGTATTCATCCCTTACATGGAACTAATTAATCTACAAAAATTATACCACATATGCATTGTATTCTTACTCACATCCATAGTTCCTATAGGGGTGTGACATTTTCAAATGGTACCATGCAATAAATAAAATTACAAGGTATCCAAAATATCCCATTTTGAACCACATACTAGTACTTGACAATTAGATCAATTACTTATTGATGGATATGGATATCATAAACTGCAAGTAGCTTAAAAGGAATTTAACATTAAAAATACTAACTTTATTGAAAGATGTAGAAAATAATGTATCCGATAAACATATTTCAACATGTAAATATTGTTTTAGTTCTAATTCCTTTGACGATGGCATGACAATAAGATGATCATAGCATGCACATAAAATCACTTTTATAAACAACTTATCATAGCTAGTTGTTCAATAAACTATTTTAAATTAATTCAAGGTTAGATTCAACCCCAAATGTTCTCTGATATTTTTTGGACCCTACTCAACTCATGGATTTGCTCTTTTAAAACAAGGGGACTATTGGGATTATCAAATATCCTCATATTCAATGGAACGTGATAAAAGTGAATACAAAATTTTTTTCTATCTAGTGAGCCTAGTAAAGAAAACCATTGACAAACTCATGGTATGGATGTAGGGTACACGTAGGGTATCGAATATAGGAATCATGAAGATTACCCCAATTAAAAGAAGTGGTGTTATTTCCAACTTTCCCTTCATAAGATAGATGGTTTCTATAGAGAATTATTTTGGTTGTATTAAAAAGCATGATCTATGTTTTCACAAGTTTGACTATCAATAATAAAAGATAACTTAATAACCCACCAAAAACATAAAGTTTCCTCTATACTCTCTCTAGATAGAGGCCATCAAAATTACATCATCTACAAATAAGAAAAGGGAACCACTAGAATCATTAATAAGGCATTCTAGCTCATCAATGTAAAATCCAAAGAGATTAAGGAAAAATAGAACACTTGTTTTTGGTGCCAATGGTTATTCCTAGTACTCTTTAAGAATCAAATATATACACAAAAGTTTCCCATTTTAATCATGTAAAGAAACATGTTATATTTGATACTAGGAGACTAGGTATCCCCAATGTATTATGTTGCTCCATGAGTAAGTATATAGATACAATCTCAAAGTCCCTTCAAAACTAAACAAAGTGGCAATAGAATTTTAATGACTATGTCCATCTTCCTTGATTCTAGTCAATTTAATATGTGTTTCATTGCATGAGAATCTACCTAAAGTTTACATGGCATGTAGTTGTCCACCCATGTTTCCCAAAACAATCAAACATGTAAACGCAAAAGGAGGTTAAAAAGTGTTTAAAAAGTATATGTGGAGCAATTATGGTTTTATAGTTATTATGATCTAAGATACCAATGGATTTGTGCAATATATGGAGAATCACATGTTAGGACCAAAGAGGAAATATGGCACATGTAACCTCATTGAAAAGGGAATCCAAGTAGTAAAGCTAAGGTCACATTCCATGTTTGATGAATTCAAAATAAGTGTATGTGAGGTAAATATGTTTATTGTTGTTAATTTCATAGATGGATCTTCAAATAAGGTAAAGGGTTAACCGATAAGAAGACAAAGTGGGGAGGATTAGTAGCAGTGGGTTTCTTGGGTTTCGTTCCTCTCCTCTCCACGTTTCAACACTTTGCAAAATCAACACTAAATTATCTACAATTTCAATTGTAAATATTCTTAGTATAATTAATGTTGTGTTTGTTAGAAGTTTGAATAATTTTATCGCATTTGGGGAATTTGTAGTTCTCTACACAATATAATGAGCAATGCTTTCTTATCTCACACTGTTTGCTAGTTGAATACTCTGCTAAGGCAGGGCCAAGCAATTTTCAGACGATAGTTAGCTCCAAGCCACACCAAAATGGATTTAGGTAATTGAGAACGTTAGCTATCAAATATCCAATAACTTGAGAAGTAAATTGTTATGGCCTTGTTTATTTCATTATTACATTTTGATGACCTAATAAAATATGTGTATTTTAGACTCTACATGGTGGCAAATTTCCCATACAAATCAATTTAATAAATGATTTTAATCTTTTGATTTGATTTACATAAAGGGTTTATCATGGAAGGTAGCAATAGAATTGTGCTTAGAGATCATTTACTAGCTTGCACAACCTCTTATAAAGGTGTTTCTAGAAGTGAAGTGATCTCATTCATGTACTTTCCCTCTAAACTAAAATACCCTTCTTACCACCAATTTTGTATGGGAATCCACTCTTGAAAATGGTTGAACTTGTTATTATTAATATGCTAATAAAGTACTAAATGTATGGGGATCAAAAAGGTCATAAAAAGTAGTCCTCTAAAAGAAAACAATTAGAACAGGTAGTAAAATTGTATCCCCATTGTGAGCAAGCTGGGCATGTTTTAAAGAGATGAGAGGGGACTATCAATCAATAATTAAATATGTAAATTAATACCTTCAAACCATCATGATAGAAGGAATTTCCCAAGTCTATCGTAAAGGTGAAAAACACACGTAGTATTTCATGTAAGTCTTTAGAAGTTATAGTAGTTCTGAGGTTATGGATATGATTCTTTGGGTAGAGGAAACATCAATTGTTTATTTAATATAGTTATAAACTAACCTAGGACAATTTCTACCATTAGAGACCATGCAAACAATTACTCTCTCAATTTTTGTCGTGTAACAAGATTGTAACCATCATATGCTACATCGAGGAGATAGTTTTATGTCGACTGCACTTCATATTTGCAAATTCTTTAGTCCTCATATATGTAGATATACATTGAGGGGAATACTACATTCCTTACTGTTATCTCAGTCATTTTTAGAAATAGACACACCAATAGTAACCTATGGGAGTGTATAAAAGACTTAATTTCATAGGAATAGACCTGTAGCATCATATCCAACAATGAGGGTAGTTTGATTTGAATTTATAACAAAATTTAAAGGGTGTTTCAATAAGGAATGTGTCCATTATATTTTTCAGGCATTTTAATTAATCATGGTTAATTAATAATGATTTTCCACTCGGAAAGAAATCCTGGAGTCATAGTTTCTTGGAGTCGTGATTAGCATTGAAAGTATACATTATGGTCGTTTGGATATATATATATAATTGTGGATGATAATAGAGGAGGATCTAAGATCTGTGTGTGATATTCTCATGGATGAAGTCTTTGTCACTTAGCGTGGAATTTATTTGTAGGGAACCTTCAAATTGTTGGAATCTTCAAAATTTTCAATTGGTTTCTTTGTACATACTTTACTCATTATAAAGGGTGGCTTGGTGCCTTATGTTCTATTCTTGTTAAGAGATATCAATTTTTTCGTAACCAGGTGACAAAATTGTTGTTATTTATTTGGGTAAAGTGAATAAAATTAGTTTTAAAAGGTTTCTTGAAAGGGATCGACTCATTTCTTAAAAGAAAAAAAGTGAACATGTCCCAAAGATGATAAAAAAAATGGTACTCCTAAATACATCATATTCCATATCCTTAGATATATTTTTGGAATATGTAAGGTAATTAAAAAAAGATAAGAAAAATATGTATCGAATAAAGAGTGTCATTGGAAAAAGTATAGTATATATGTGTGGTACGAGAGCCCTTTTGTATCAAAATCATTCAGAAACAAGGGTTGTTCTAGAAATGGAAATATTTTTATAAGCATCAACGTGATATGGTTTATATGGGTTATTTTAAATTTCATACCAAACAATAATCATAATAGAATTCATAAGAAGCATTATAAAAACTTTAATCATAATAGCTTGAATACCCTAAATTTAGGGGTATTCATTTCTTACATGGCATGAATTAGGTACAAAAATTCTACCATATATGCATTGGATTATTCCTTATCTCCATAGTTCCTCTTGGTGTGTGACATTTTAAAATGGTACCATGTAATAAATAAAGTTACAAGGTATCCAAAATATCTCATTTTGAACCGCATACTAGTAACAATTAGATAAATTAGTGATTGATGGGTAGTGGATTTCATAAGGTGGAAGTAGCTTAAAAGGAATTTAACATTTATAAATAATAGCTTTATTCCAAGATGTAGAAAATGGTGTATCCGATAAACATCTTTAAACATGTAAATATTATTTAAGTTCTAATTCGTTTGATGGTAGCATGCCAATAACATGACCATAATATGCACATAAAAGAATTTTTATGAACAACTTATGATAGCTAGTTGATTAAGAAATAATTTTAGATTAATTCAAGGTCCGGTTCAACCCCACATATTCTCTCATAATTTTTGGACCCTACTCAACACATGGATTCCTTTCCTTTAAAACAATGGGATTGGTGAGCTTATAAAAAAACATCATATTCAATGGAAGGTGATAAGAATGAATACAGAAAAAAATTTCTATCTAGTGAGGTTAGTAAAGAAAACAATTTACAAACTCATGGTTGGGATATAGGGTATTGAATATAGGAATCATGAATATTACCCGAATTATACAAAGTGGTGGTCTCTCCAACTTTCCCTTCAAAATGTCGGTGGTTTCCATAGAGAATTATTTTGGTTGTATCAAAAAGCATGATCTATGTTTTCAGAAGTTTGACTATCAACAATAAAAGATAACTTAACAATCCACCAAAAACATAGAGTTTCCTCTATAACCTCTCTAGATTGAGGCCAAAGAAATTACATCATCTAGAAAAAATAAAAGAGAACAAGTGGAATCATTAATATGGAATTCCAGATCATCAATGTAAAATCCAAAGAGATTAAGGAAAAAGAAAACACTTGTTTTTGGTGCCAAGGGTTATTCCTAATACTCTTTAAAAGTCAAATCTATACACAAAATTTTCCCTTTTTAATCATGTAAAGAAACATGTTATATTTGATGGTAGGAGACTAGGTACAACCAATGTATTAAGTTGCTCCATGAGTAAGTTCATAGATATAATGTCAAAGGCCCTTCAATTGTAAACAAAGTGGAAATAGAATTCTAATGACCTATGTCGATCTTCCTTGATGCTAGTCAATTTAATACGTGTTTCATTGCATGAGAGTCTACCTAAAGTTTACATGGCATGTATTTTTCCACCCGTGCTTCCCAAAAAAATCAATCATGTAAACGTAACACAAGGTGAAAACGTGTTTAAAAAATATATGTGCAACAATGATAATTGTATAGTTATTAAGATCTAAGATAGCAATTGATTTGTGTAATATATGGAAAATAGCATGTTAGTACCAAAGAGGAAATATGACACATGTAACCTCATTGAAAAGGGAATCCAAGTAGTAAAGCTAACATCACATTCCATGTTTCATGAATTCAAAATAGATGTATTTGAGGTAAATATGTTTACTATTGTTAAATTTATAGATGGCTCTTCAAATAAGGTCAAGGGTAAAGTAATAGGAATACAAAGTGGGGAGGATATTAGTAGGAGTGGGTGGCTATGATATTGTAAAAGGAAACATAAGTACGCATAAGTTCCATGGCCCCATTCTTTGCACAAACAACTTAGGATTCTATTCACCTTATAAAATCCTCTCCCCTTAGCATTGGTAGACCATGGGAAATTACAAAGGGCCTTCTCCAATATCTTGTAAGTAGTAGCCAAGAAACCCAACACAATGAGTGGTACAGAGGTAACAACAATAACTTATTGTCACTTTGTAGACAAAATCATAAGCTGAATGCATGATTTCTAGCATTGATTATATGGAAACATCCCACAGACCTTTAGGAAATCCTTGAAGTTAACTTAGATCCCAAAAATGTGAAGACATTGCTAGGTTAAATCGCCAACCATGTTTTATTATTTAAATAGAGGAGGATCTCATTTTGCATTTCCTATAGCAATAAGTCTAGGTCAGTTGAATCATCAAGACCAAAGCTTAGTAAAAAGTCTAGATAAAAATTGTAGTATTCTCTATTCAAGTTAGATCATTAATGATTGTGAAAAATGAGCTATCACTAACTATGAGTTGATGATGTTCATCATGGTTGACCAGATTTGTTTTTATATCTTAATATTTAGGATTTTAGCTTCATTACCATAATTACATGCTGACACTACCAATATAACATCAAAACTAGTAAGATTTCTTATATGTTTTAAAGGTGATGCTCATTTAAATGAAACTAAGACTAAACAAAATTTATTGTGTGCAAATTTCTTTCTGCTACATGTGAGATTCTATTTTATGGTATGAGGAAGAGTACACTTACATAGAATAATATTAGAAGAAGTGTAAATAAATAACTATAAAAAATGCTCAAATATAGACATGGAAAGAATATGATTGTCAATGAGTTCATTCATTACAATGAACAAGGTGTAAAAAAACTCAAATATAGATATGGAAAGAATATGATTATCAATGAGTTCATTCATTACAATGAACAAGGTGTACATTTGTGAAATTCACATTCATATCAGGTAGAAAATATTGGCATAAGTCTGAATTACAACATAAAAGTATAAATTTATAATCCATGATATAATAACCAATAAACATAAAGATTTAATAACTCCAACTAATCATACATATGCTTCTCAAGATTCAATAACTTCAACTAATCATACATATACCACTCAAGTTCTGATCAGATTTTCTTTATAAAATAGTCATATTAATCTTGTTAAAAAAAACCAAAGAAGTCACCACATGCTTATAGGATTCAAACCCCAAATAACACATAGACCAAAAACATAATTCTTCAGAGAATTCAAATAACTTCGAATAACTTGGTTAACAGAAGTAATTTGCACCATGCTATGCTAAAAGAAATCACCACACCTCATTTACCAATAATACTATTCGCAGTTCAAAACATGACAAGATTTCTGGTTCATCTAAAAACTTTTCGAAAGCCCATGCACACCGTATTACAAAGAATACGTCTCCAACTTCGTATACATCTGCAAAAACATACCCTGAGATTACGAGTCCGAAAGCTGTGTTTCCTCAACAGAAGTTTGCTGTGTTTCCTCAACAGAAGTTTGCAGTTTGTACTAAAGGCTGGTGTCTAGAGAAACGTGAAGATGTAAATAAGAAAGCAACGGTGTTAAAAAATTTCAAAGTGATGAAAAGCATGCATGCTTACCAACCTTCATGTCCGGCCTCGGTTCAAAAGCCATGATATTCTGATACGACGTTTCCTCTGTACTGGGAAGCATGGGAAGCCAACTCCATGTATGATCAGTTACACTGTAAGCAACCACCTCTTTCACCTTCGATGGTTCAGAGACTACGAAGTATGCCCAATCCCCCACTCCTACGCATTGAGTAGAAGAAAACCTCTTAAGATCGGGAAGAGGCATTCTTGCAATCTCCTTCCATGGTGAGGACGAAGATGGGTTCACGTTGAACTTCTCAAACTGCCATAGAATGACCTGCTCTCTATCTCGGAATACGTACACTGCGAGTAGAAGCTGCGACCCACAGGTGAGCATGCGAGGGTATAAAGGGCCTCGCTCATCTATATTCGGAAACGGTACAAAGGTGGAAGTCCCCTCTTCCAAGTTGAAATCCAAAATACTCTGCTCCCCAGTACAAAGAACCGGCGCAGAAAACCATCCTGCTGTACTCTGGATTGACATCCTCCGGCAAGTGTCTTGCAATCCTCCATGACTTGTAATTGGAATTGTAGATTTCGACTGTTAGTGCATTTAGAGATCCTGAATTCCCCACCACCACCACATTGTAAGTGTCGCGCCTGCCGCCCTCCCCTCCTACGATGCCTTGGCCTCGGAGTAAATTGTGTTGAATGGATAACAAAGGGGGGAGTTTCAAGAACGTTCTGGTGAGAGGATTGCAAACGACAAGCGTAGATGGGGTATGAGGTGAGAGGATTACAGAAACGTCAATATATGTTCCACCAGATGTTCAGGCAATTCAGACCACTTGTCCAGGTCGCTCATTTTAACTAACCTTTAGTCAACAGAGCACAAAACGATTTAATAGAACATAAAACTAACAGAACCCCAACATAGGAAACTGAAGAAGATAGATGATCCAGGAAAGAGAAGAAGATGATAGATGATCCAGGAAAGAGAAGAAGATGGATGATCCAGGCACAGAACCTTTCAACAGATTTCAAAAGGAGCAAATAGCTATGAATAGATTTCAAAAGGAGAAAAGGGCTATGAATGGATGATCCATCATATATGTTTTTATAGGATAAGGTTAGTAAAGACCAACCTTTATAGGATAAGTTCAGTAAAGATTCGTTCATCAGAAGTTAAGGTCAGTAAACATCCGTTCATCAGAAGTTGAAGTTAAGTGTAAGGTTTATAAAATCAATCAAGATAGTATAGTTGTTTTGTTTTTGTTGAAATCTAGGAAAAACATATTTGTTATTATTATATATCTATTGTAATGGATCACAAGTCAAGCTGCGTTGACTTTGTATTAGTTGGTGCGTTGACTTTGTATTAGTTGGTGCATATTGCCCAATATGAAAAAGATTAAAATCTCTATCACAAAGTGAATATGAAAAATAGCAATTTTTAAATTTATTAAAATTGTATTTATTTGTGTTGCTATTGGTTAAGGAGGGATGATGTCATCCTCGAAGTTTGTTATCTTTGTTATCTGGATTCTTTGTTATCTGGATTTGAGTCGACACCTGATAACAATGACATCATATTTTGTTCTCTTGAATCAGGATTGTTCTATCAAAACGTGATATCATCTTAAAATTCTAAACCACTCGACGCCGCACAACGAGGCAGAGCTGACAAAATTCAACGACAACACCAAAAAAATAAATATATAACATGTGCAGAGGAAGGCAGGGCGAGCTAGTGTGAGGCAGCAGCTTCAGTTCTTTATGGCTTCACATTCCAACTCATGGCCATTCACGTCTGGGCTCGAGCTTTCCATAAACCTTTCTGACGAGAATTCCAGTGGACGTTACCATGCGGCGGGGTCTCTGTGGATAGCCCACACGTTCAACAAGAGCTCTGTGCTCCCTGGAACATGATACCCTCCTACTTTGCACGCCGCCGCTGCCATGTGAGGAAGGAGCAGAGGCACCGCTGGATACAAACGAAGAGTCTGTTTCACGATCGAGTCTGTTTCACGATCGCCTCCAAATACTTCAAGTCGGGGAGATCCAATTCATCTAACACGCGCTCTCTTCCAACTACGACGTCCAACTCTTCGTGTGCCCTCTTCAGTGCTTCCGGGCGTTGCAGCAATGATGCGATTGCCCATTCCGTTGTGTTGGCCGAAGTATCCGTTCCTGCTGTTATCAAACTCTGCAAAGCAAAACAAGAGACATGATCACAATTACATTGTTGCTAATATCACAGAATGTAAAACATGACATGGTTGCTAATTATATCACATTCTCATATTTAAAAGAAAGGAAACACATACGAAAAAGGTGGCCTTGACTATGGTATCGTCATCGTGGGCTTTATCTACATAATTGATGAGCACATATATCAGATTCTCAACATTCCTTGTCTTCATACAAAGACGACACTTATCTATGAGCCTCTGCAGAATCTCATCCCTCCGCCTGTTGAACTTTTTCATTGCCATTTCGCCGACCTGGAGATGTAGCCATCCAAGAAATGGAATATAATTCCTCACATAAAATGCCCCCACCAGCTCCAAATGGGTATTGATCATCTCCTTAAACTCTTCGACCTCTCTGGCGGTGCCCGTGTAGCTTCTGTCAGGTAGGATTAATCATAAGATAATATCAAATATGATATCAACCATCGTCGATCTCACGTCTACAACAGCCGAAGCGTGGTTTTTATTTCCGATCTGCCCGGTACAGCTCTGGAATAGGCCACGCACCAACTTGGACACCTCCTCCCTACGAATATGTTGAGACGACTCCACCCTGGAAGAAGATAGAAGCTGCGATGTGCAGATCCTCCGAATGTCTCGACACCGGCGGTCATATACATCTAAGCCGAGCATCGTACAATCGTAGCCCAAATTCTCAGCTGCCGCGGACCGTGGCCTGGAGGCGAAGTTCATATCGTGGGTAGTGAGACACTCCCTCGCTAACTCCGAGGAACTTACTACCAAGATCCTGTGAGAGTCGAGTCTGAGGAGCATGATCTGGCCATAGCACCTAGTGAGAACGCAAAGCGTTATATGAAAACGCAAAGCGTTATATGAAGAGGCCGATTCACTTCCAACAGATGGATGTGCCCAATAATTGGCCAAGCGAAAGAGCCTGGAGGCAAGCAACCACCCTTATGGAAAGATATCCATTTAACGTAGAGAAAAATTAGGAGCAGAGTGATGCCGGCAAATGCAAAATCGGCAATGACCATCATCAGACTGCCCATTCTTCCAATTAATCAAACGGCAGAACGAAGAAACGAGGAACAGAATATCTATCGAGGATAGAAATCTCGTAGATCTCACATAACCTAAGACTGACTCTAAGATATATTATAAGGTCTTCAACCTGCAACTTCTCACACCTTGATTTGACGTATAATTTTTTTTTTAAAGAAAAGTCTTTAATTTGAACCTATTACTTTTTATAATAAAATTTTAACAGGTAAACTCATTCAAATTATACACATATTAAAGACCGTGTATTTATACAAATATTAAAGACAATGTATTTAGAAAATTTTACTAACATCGCTATATTTTAGTAAATATATATTTTACTAAATTTTTTTAGATAAATGATAGATTATAATGAGAGCTGTTGTGACACAGGCCGTGAAGAAACTCAGCAAATCAATAATTTATTATGTGAATGAGTGTTACATATAAAGGAGATCAAAACCGTTATCTACAGTTAGATAACGAGATTATTAACTAGATTTTACTAACTAATAACTAAAATATTATTTACAAGTAATCCCGAAGGATTATTCAACATGTTGCATTTAGATTATATTTTACAGACATAGTAGAGCCAGAAACCTTACCGAATACACTGCAACCCTGTAGGAAATTGATCGCCAAGCTCAACATTCTCTCCATCTCCAACTGAAAATGCAAGAAAAAATCAGCTCGCCAACCAGGCCTCTCGATTAATATATACAAGTGACAAAAATGGCGTAATGTTGGAACAAATTTTAGGAATTTAACGCGTCAAGAAGAAAATAGACATATTAATGCCGGAAACCTTACCGAATACTCTACAACCCTGTAAGGAAATTGATCGCCAAGCTCAACATTCTCTCCAACTGAAAATGCAAGCAAAAATCAGCTCGCCAACTAGGACTCTCGATTAATATATACCAGTGACAAAAATGACGTAATGCTGAACAAATTTCAGGAATTTAAAGCATCAAAAGGAAACAGACATAGTAAAGCCAGAAACATTTCCGAATACACTACAACCCTGTAAGGAAATTGATCGCCAAGCTCAACATTTTCTCCAACTGAAAATGCAACAAAAAATCAGCTTACCAACCAGGTCTCTCGATTAATATATACCACGACATACTCCACTTGCTATGGCTAGTCGTCCATGCGGTCTGCCACCTGTTTTGAAGATCCCTTATCGCTGGTCATCCATGCAGTTTGCCACCTGTTGTGAAGATCCCTTATTGCCGACCGTCCATGCGGTGTGCCAGCTGTTGTGAAGATCCTTGATTAACGTTTTAGAACAATAATATGGGTCGTACATGCGGTCAACCACCTATTGTGAAGATCCTTGTTCGGCGTTCTACGTTTTAGAACAAATAAATTATTATGTAGATGATTTGACGGCTGGTTGTATTAAACTAAATAGAAAATTGTTCCTCCTCGCCTAAAATAGCCAAATTTCCTTTTTACCTCAAATAATTATAGATAACTACCGGGTGTTCAATATGGAAAACTAGTCGTGTCTCTCTGAACCAGGGGAGTTGGCAGGTCCGTACTGAATTGAAAGCTGGAATGGGTGAACAACAATAAAAGCAAAAAGAACAGCATGGGTGAACGGAAAGGGGTAAGCGGATGGATTGTACTGTAATGTGTTAATGCAGAATGCTGACTTCATTCGTAAACTCACTCGCTAGTAACGATGAGGGTGGTCGTAGATCACTGGTTGTATAGCAAAAAGTGAAAAAATAGCTTTCTTAGTCGATAGAAAGCCGTCAAATAAATCCATGTTCATATAATGACAAAGGCAATGTCTGAAAGAGCTACAACATTTGGTCAATATTTGATGGCTATTCGTTTAAAATTTGGTCAATATTTGATGGCTATTCGCAGAAACGAATTCGCAGAATTGAATATTTGGTCAATATGCATCGCTATAGAATATCTTTCGATTCATTGAACAATTCATTTGTTTTGTTGTTTTTTCCCTAAAGTGGACAAGCATATCCAAGAGTAGCACAATCGATGCCCTTATTTAGAGACAAAAACACAAAATTAATTAATAGTTTTCAAATTAATTACTACCTTAAAAAAGGAATGTAATGTAATGATAGCTTTCTTTCGAAAAATCAATTTAAATGTTTGCAATGTTAATGAAAATGAGCATTAAAAGGTATTGTGAATGTTAAGGGTGAAGAGATTTTGGGTATGAAAGTTATATGTAACATTATAAAAATAATAAAAAATATTATATTTAACATTTTAAAAATAAAAAATATTATTTTGATAAGTGAGTTGGAAACTTTAATAAGATTTATTATTGATTTTTTTTAAATATATTTATTGTTATGATTTTATGTGAAATTTAATATATATATATAGATGTTAAATTTAGTATATTATTTAAATTATCTAAATTTCTATGTACATTAAGTGTGCTTATTTTATTTATTTATATTTAGGACAATTTAATATCATATATATTTTATTTATAATTTATAAGTGATTCAAAACTTTTAATGAACCTATGGAATGGAAAATGTCATATTTTGAATATGGCACTCCCTATAATGAACACAAAAATCATATTTTTCTTATTATTGTTTTAATTTTATATAATCAAATATCTTTTCTTTTTCAATGTCTATAACATTATTTTTATAAACGCTTGTAAATATTTTCTTTTATTATTATTTTTTATTAGATTAGCATATATTTATATACAACAATGCCACACATTCTATGTTTTTAAAGAATTATCTTCTTGAAAGTTTCATTGTAATAGTTGGTGCTTACATTGGAATTCAGATTTTTCAAAATCTCCAATTGTTGTTACATTTTTAATATCCATATTGTTAAATATTTATTAGGCATTCAACATTGTTAATGTTATTCAATATCCATTTCTTGCGTACTATTTATTAAGCTATTTTTAAGAGCCAAGTACTAGGCATCTATGTCGCTTATCTCAACTATTGGTAGTGACAAAAGCTCTCCTATTCACAAAGACAAGTAAACTCATTTTGGATCTTTAATTTCAAGGACTTACTTAATAACTAATTAATTGATATACACATAGAAATATAAGTACCATGGCAACAAGTAATACATTGTTTCAAGTTTGAATGTTTCATAATTTCTTTAACTTTTAGCTTTAAACTATATACAATATCACAATAAAATATTTCTAAGAGGCAGGTATAAGCAGCCTTCCTGCTATTTCACTTGTTTTATCTTAAATTTTAAAACTTACATATCTAGAAAGGTAATTATCTATTATTATAATAGGCATTTTTTTTGACAATATTTTGAAAAAAAATGGTTAAAATATTTCAAAATCTAGTTAAAGTTGCCATGTTCTAGAATTTTGGGTGCCCTAAGGACTTCCAAGGGCTGGAATCAATTTGTACCAAAAATTGTGAATAAAACACCATTAAAATCTGATTAAAAAAACTGTTTTTCATTCTTAAGTGGCCATGTCTTTTCCCTCCCAAACTTGGAATGCTCTTGGCTAAGTGACATCTATTTATCTTTTAATATTTGGTGGGTCCTTTCATTTATAGTACTTGTCTCATCCTCCTGCAATCTAGGAAAAACGTAATTGCCACTCCACCCTAAATTCTAAAATATCAACACCTATCAATGTAATGATCTATTTGTAGGTGGACTTGTGTTTTGTCTCCCAAACTTAGAATGCTCTTGGCTAAGTGACATGCATTTTCATTTTAATGATTGGTTGTTCCTTTGTCTTTTGAGGGATGGTCCATTATTAGTGCGAGTATTATATTTTATTTGTGGGCTATGAATGGATGATCCATCATATACGGAAGTGCCATGTTCATAAAATCAATCTATATAATACACGTGTTTTATCCTCCTCAAATATAGGAAAAACATGCTTTCTATTTTATCTTAAATCTAAAATATAAATACCTAGATATGTAATTATCTAGTATTTTTAACGGTTTAGTCTAAAAATTATAAGATTTGGATAGAATATGCATATTTTTAGGGCAATATTTTGAAAAAAAGTTAGTTAGAATATTTCAAAATATAGTTAAAGCTCTACGTCTCCATTTTTAAGTGGCCATAAACTTGGAATATGTCTCCATTGCAGGTTCCATCAACTTATATGATTTTTCATCCTCATCATATCCCAGCAGTATATCATCTTGGAAGTACTTTCTCTTTTCCATAGGAATTCTTTCCCAAGCTTTGGAACAAAAGACTCTCAGGCGAGAGACATCGGGATTATTCCCATATAGTGCTTCGAAAGGAGTGACCTAAATCATTGATTTGTGAGGAAGTCTATTTTGTATGTATGAAGCACAGTTTACAACTTCAGCCCATAGAGAAGGAGGAAGATTCTTGGCTTGGAGAAGAGAGATTTCCATCTCCTTCAATGGTTTATTTTTCCTCTCAACCACACCATTCTGTTGTGTTGTGTATGGAACTGAGTGTTCCATTCGAATACTCTATGATTCACAATACTAATGAAAATATATTTTAATGTATTCACAATACACAAGTCTACTTAATTCTTCTTGGGAATTGTGTGATAGAAACAATGTTGTACCTACAATGCAAACACTCAAATTTTCTAGAAAATTCCTTAAATAATAACTCAAAGTCTCAAACAGTCTTAGTATTGATTTGCAGATCCAAAAATATCTAGTACAATGTGATAATTGCTTCAGAGTGAGATCTAGGAGCTAGAACAATATTCACAATCTAATTTATTCGCAAAATATGCAAGAGAACAACAAAAGAGAACAAAATAAACACACACAGATGGTGCCAATAACTAATCTTTCTATTAGTGTACATATTGTAGATGTGTATGGTACATATTTATAATACAATGGCAAAAGTTCATGAGGACTTGGAGGCCATATTGTTAGGATTATAATCCTCCCTTTTCCAATTTGGTCATTTGTGTCTAAATCAGGAGTCATGTCTAAATGAGGAGTCCTTTCAATCTATTTTTAGTCACTCGCACCATTCAGTCCACTTGTCTTAATTGGGGCACATGTACTAGTTACTAAAGTGCGGGGAACATTAATTGAGCCCAACTTCCACTGAATGCACTTGCATGCATCAGTTTAGGATCCTCCTAGATCAATCCCTACAAATTAGGAGCCATTGGGAGTGCCAATACCAACCTCCACTAGTTGAGTTCAGTTGGTGACTATTCAAGCTCAGTTAGGAGTCAGTTACATTAAGTTATACTCAGTCAGCGCTAGGATTGCATGGCTGCATGCAGTTTAGGCACATTTACTCACCTACCTCAGTCACTTAGTCTAGTTAACATTGAACTAGACACTTGAGCTTGGATTTTTAACTCTAATGAACTCTAATAATGATTTAGACAAGGTCAGTTAACCATTCAGTCAAGTAGAGTCCAACCAATTCCAATTTCCTTGCATCGATTCGAATTGCACAAGACTATTGAGCCATTGTACTCCATTTTAATTAATTATCTAATTACTATTGATTAATGAAAGCATTCATAGTTGCAAGCCATTTTTGCACTGTTTCATTCTTCAATTGTTGAGTAAATTGTATGATATATCTTGTGAGTTGTGTGTTGGTCTATGTGCTAAATTTAATATGGTATCAGAGCCTCGTCAAGACAAGGAACGTATCCTACTACAGATTCATACTTGGATGAAAAACAAAATTTGAGAAAAATTAATCCTTCGAGTACTACACCAGAAGTGAAGAATTTACCACTTAATATCCCAAGCAAAGGAATTTTTAATCGAGCTTGAATGATCAGCTAAGATTCGTGTGAAGGAAATTCCAAAAGTGCATACTTTCGACCTTATTTTGTCTATTTTATTGTGTGATTTATAGGTTTATCGGTCTCCTTCAGTGCATTCTCTACAAGCAGCTCAGTCTCCTTCACTGCAATCGCTACATCAGCTCAGTCCTCTTCTTTGATTTCTAAATAGCTCCTCTAATGGACATTCTCACTCCTTTCAACTACTACTAGTCGAAGGAGGACATGGATATGCAAATACGCTCCAAAATACTCTTCAGACTCACAATTGAGACAAAGATAGAGCCAATTCATTATGTTGACAAAGAAAAGTATTGGAATAGGTTTGATGAAGCATATGGATGCTTGTGCCTCTCAATATCTCGAGATCTTGTCTTCCACATCAATGGATTGAAGACTCCCAAGTAGGGTTGGGATAAGATTGCTTCTTTATTTGACAACTAGGATGATATGAGGATCTACCAGCTCGAGAATGAGTTGATTTCTCTTCATTCAGCCAATTTTGAAATACTAAATGACTTCTTCACCAAATTCAAGCATCTAGAATTCCAGTTGAAGTTGTGCAAGGTTAAAAAGGAGGATGATCAACTCATCCTTGTCATTCTCTCAAAAGTTTTTGTAGACTACTTAGTATTTGTATCAACATTTCATTCAGTGAAGCTCACTACTCCAAATTGAAGGATTCCTACTCTTCACTCCTTCACTGAATCTCTGACTCAAGAGCATGACAAGTTGATCCAAATGGGGATCATTTGATCTTCCAGAGATCAATCACTGGTTGTAGGAGTATCTAATGTATCGAATGATAAAAGGGAAGAAAAAGGATGAGTATCATGTGGAGAAAGAGCAGTCAAATGAGCCTTTAGGTTTGAACAGAAGAAAGAAGAATGGCAAAGGAAAGACAGTTTATTCTTATTGTGGAAGGGGATTTCATCTAGAAAGAACCTGTATGAGAAGAACAATTGATGAGATGGCTCATCTTCTGAAGAAACATAACATTACTGTACTTTCTAGCATAAGGAAGGATGACAATAGAGAAGAAACTGAAGAACATGAAGAGACATTCCATGCACTGAAGGTTAGCTGCTCACCAACAAATGCCTTTCTCATTGATTCTGGAGCTTCCAATGGTTTCATCCATAGAATCATTCTCTTTCTTGCAGTATTTTGATGGTATTAATATTTAGATGGGAAATAAGAGTAAAATTGAAGCCAAAGGGAAGGGTTCTATCAAGCTTGAACATGGAAATTTCAAAGATGTGCTTTATGTTCCCTCCTTAGCTACAAATCTATTATATGTATACCAGATGAATCATATTGCCTCTTTAAAGCAAGTGATATTTGGTTTTGATTCATTGGACATCACATATATCTCTACTAGGAACATCATAGCGAAGGGTGCTACAAAGCATGCCTCCAAGGAATATGAGTTCTCACACTTCATGCCATTTTTCAGAACCAGTGCACTCTTAGCAACCACTTGCAAGTGAAGGTAAAAACATTTTGTCTACTTCTCTTGTAGTTTCGACTAGTATTGCAGATCTAGCTGTATCACTTTATGATATTGAGATTCAAGGTGATTCAGATCCAAATCTAGCCCCTACTACCAAACTGGGAGCTAGGAAGATGACCGGGAAATCCATCTGACACTCAGAAGGCTAAGAAACTTGTGCTATGTCATGCAATATTACCTCCTTCAGAGAGATGAAACAAACTCCCTGTATGATGATTCATGGAAAGGGCTCAGTCACATTGCATTTAGAAGAACATAATGGATCACTGATACATTTGGGCGGATGTTTCCATGAAATATTTCCATGTTTTGAACATTTGTGGATTAATACTTCAGTTTGTTTATCATGGTTGAAAAACCATAGAAATGTCGACATTTTTTAATTTTCGATGAACTTTCATCTTTATATCAACAATATATGGTGATCTTTGCACACACGCCAAACCAATGCCAGCTTTCAATAGCTCTTGGTTGTTTATGCATGGGTCAACTCATGCATTTTCATCCACATATAACTATGACCATCTCGCTATTTACGTAATAGAGTAAACTTGTTCTAGGTGAGAATTGAATTCCTTCCCTCCCTCGGTTCATATTCAAGCTAGCAAGCATGAAGCTGGTGCTAAACGTCAAAGTAAAATATTGCTTCTATGTTCTATTCGATCATAGAGTGAAATCCTAAAATGGAAACCCTCAATAATAATAAAATAGATTTTCTTTTTTGACCGAGATCTTGAATCTTTTTTCTTGGGTCTCGGTCTGAATGGCTATGTGTGGTATAATATTTTATGTATATGACAGAAGCCTCCTATACCCCTGCCTTATGCCATCCATGTGGCCTTATAGTTTGCATAGAGACATTTACACTTGTTCATATATGATGTGGCCATGGATAAATAGTAGTTGCCATGAAAATGACTACCTGATTGTAGCTATCTCTACTACTACAACCTAGTTACCTATACCATGTCAGCATAGATAATTTTACCTTTTATATTGTCAGTTTATAGCTCATTTGCGGGAGCATGCCAAATTATATCACTTAGCACATTTTCTATAGTTGCGATAAGGTTCTTGGTGATTGATTGAGTGTGGATTGAGCCCAGATTTCTTTATCAACCATATCCAAAAGTAGAGAGATCATTCATACTATGCAACAATCATCTAGCCTTAAATTCATAAAAGGTAAGCATGCATCCATTTTTGGGGGATACAAACTAACATTGAGGCTCAATGCCCCTCAACTTCCACATCCACTTCCATTCGCATCCATCCACCTTCCACATCCACTCCCATCCGCTTGTATCCATTCTCTTCCCTCCACATTGCTGCTCCACCGTCTCCCTCCACCACTACCCACCTCTGCACATCAATCTTCATCACCCTCCACCATTGCCTCACTTCCCTCCACTGTCACCTCACTACCCTGCACCCTTCTTCCCATCCTTCTTCCTCACCCATCCATCACACCCCACCCTTTGTCACCTCCTCCATCCGCCACTCCTGCTATCCTCACACCGCCATCCTCACGCCGTCACTCCCTACGACCTGCACAAAACACACTAAAAAAACATTTTAATATAATATATATATTATAATTATAATATATTATATTTATATAATATTTCAAAAATAAAAACAAAACAGAAAAATAATATTGCAATATAATATTCTCAATTTGTTTTATTATATAAATAATAAAATAAACATTTTATTATATAATAATTTATTATTATAAAAAAAATTATTATTATTATTATTATTTTTCAAGGAAAAAGTCCAAAAAAAGGGTTATTTTTCCTAATCAAAGAAGACTCCCTCGTAAAAAAAATAATATAAGTCAAAGAAGTCAATTCAACAATACCATCCATCATTGAAGAAAAATCCAAAATCAAGGAAGATCAGCAATCAACGAAAAGTCAAAACGTCAAAGGAAGACTAATCAAGAAATCGATAGCCATCTATCATTAAAGAAAACAGAGATCATGGAAGTTGGTCTGTAAGCACAAATAGAGAAATTAGAAACCAAATTAAAGTGCTATCGAAGAGACAATGAAGAATTACAAAACATGAATATGAAATCGGAAATGTTGATTAAATTACATATGATGCAAAAAGAGAGCAAGGAACAAAAAACTTTTGACCAAAAAAATCATATAGAAAATTTGTCTACCCAAATTGATAAACTAAAAGACGAAAAATGAGTTCGATCAGAAACAAAAAAATAAATATATAAAGAAAGAAATAAGTGATTACGAAGCATAAATAATACGCTTGAACAAAATCATTAATGACAAAGATGAAGAACTGATGCACATACGATAGAGATTAACAGATCAGTAGTTTGTGGTTGACCAGTATTGACAACAAATAAAAGTTCTTCAACAACAAAATAGTGACTCAAAAACAGAACACAAGTTGGAGATCGAAAAGAGTAATAAAACAATATTTAAAAATTGTGAAGAAATCTTTAGATTAAGAAATCAGAACAAACCTTGATTACAAAAATTAAAAAAATTAAAAACAGTAGCAAGAGGGAACACTCCGATGAAAACCTCAAAAGAAAAATACTGGAAAAGCAAGAAGAAAACCAATATCTAAATAATCGTAATCAGGAACTACAGAACCAAATCAAGGAGTTAGAAATTGAAAAAAAGGCACAAGATGAAACAATCAAAAAGATTCAACTTGATAACATTCTACTGGACAACCACGAAGCACAAATATAGGAAAATGCATCCAAAAATCAAATCGAGGAAGTGAAGACAGTCCTCGTCGTAGTCCAAAAGAAAGAAGAACAATTAAAACCTACACCTTACAGGCATCCTAATTATAATCGTCATTCTTACCAACGATAGGGTCAAAACAAATATTCATAGACTTATGTGGACATGCAAAAATATCAACATACTAAGCAACAATTGAGAGAGATCGTCCCACAAATAGATCTCAGAGCTGCAATAAAAATAGATCTGGGATGGACCACAGGAGATATGATATGACAATTATCTTGGGGAATCCATAATTCGTATCAGCTCATTTTGTCAAATGTCACAAATACAAAAAGGGAACGAATCCCGAGACGATAGATTAAAATAAATCAGACATTAAGGTCAATACATCTTTGAGGAAAAATATTCCCTTAACGGGAAGGCAATGTAACGAACATAAAATAAATATAATAATTAAATAACTAATAGTAAATATAATTAATTATACTTAAGATGAAAGGACATGACCTTTCATTCACAATTCCCAAGCCTTATTTAATAGGTGGGTCATCAACCATTGTAATCATCTTATCTATTATCTTATCTCATCTTCTCATCCTATCATTAATATATACTTTCCTTATGGCTTATCGAATATTCCAGGTGTTCTAGTGAATAATATTGTATCATCAAATAAATATTATTTGCTCCAACTATCAATCAATAATTCCATATGTAAATTAATGCCTTCAAACCATCATGATAGAAGTTATTTCCCAAGTCTACCATAAAGGTGAAAAATGAGTGTAGTATTTCGTGTAAGCCTTTAGAATTCATAGTAGTTCTGAGGTTATGGATATGATTCTTTGGGTAGAGGAAACATCCATTATTGATTTAAAATAGTTATAAACTAACCTAGGTCCTTTAACAAGATTGCAACCTTTCATATGTTACAGTGAGCAGATAGTTTTATGTGGACCGCACTTCACATTTGTAAATGTTTTGGTCCTCATATATGTGGATATACATTAAGGGGAATACTGAATCCCTTACCCTTATCTTAGTCATTCTTTGAAATATACACGTCATCCCTAGCTGCTTTGTTTCATGATTGGAAGGAAGCCACAATTTTAAGAGGATTTAAGAATGACCCTAATTCTTGTAAGAGATCAACCTCCAATGCACCTATTCATGCCCTTATTTAAGAATTATATTCATGTTTTGGAGGAACCATATTGTACAAGAAAATAGTAAACATCCTAAGATACATCCTTGCATTCTTTTCTATGGTTGGATCTTGAAAACAGTAGTCAAAAGTCAGTAGTAACCTATCGAAGTGTATAAAAGACTTAATTTCATAGGAATAGACCTGTAGCATGATATCCAACAATGAGGGTAGTTTGAGTTGAATTTATATTAACATTATAAGGGTGTTTCAAGAACGAATGTATCCATTAGATGTTCTAAGAATTTTAATTAATCATGGTCAATTTATAATGATTTTCAAGAAGGAAAGCAATCCTTGATTCACATTTTCTTGGATCCATTGTAGTGTGTTTGATATCAATGTCAACCCTAATATTATCATTGTGATCAGATATAAAATATAATTTGGCATATTTTCCAAATTCCAAGTATATTGACATCTAGTAGGCTCTTAGTCAATAGAATATCCCATTCCCCTTTGCTTCTGTTATGGAGAAGCCACAATCTTGGATAAAGGTAGTAGAATGTTTGAGATGGCATGGTTAAGAATGGATAAAATCTTACATTTGTGCCTCATAACTGTGATTAGCATTGAAAAGAAACATTCTGACAGTTTGGAGATCTATCTATAAAATTGTTGATGATTGCGAAGGAGTAGCTAATCTCGTTGGGTGAGATTCTCATGGATGAAGTCTTTGTCACTTAGAGCATAATTTATTTGGAGGGAACCTTCAAACTCATGGAAGCTTGAAATTGTTGACTTGGTTTCTTTTTACATAATTTACTCATTATAAAGGGTGGCTTGGTTCCTTATGGTCTATTCTTGTTAAGATATATCAATTTTTGGGTAACCATGTCACAAAGTTGTTATTATTTAGTTGGGTAAAGTACATAAAGTTACTTTTAAAAGTTTTCTTGAAAGGGATCATTTCATTTCTTAAGAGAAAAAAAGGTGAGAATGTCCCAAAGATGATAAAAAAATCAAATGGTACTGCTAAATACATGATATGATATATCCTTAAAGTTATTTTGACATATGTAAGGTAATTAAAAAAGAAAAGAAAAATATGTATCCAATAAAGAGTATTAGTGGAAAAAGTATAGTATATATGCATGGTACGAGAGCCCTTTTGTACCAAAGTTATTGCGCCGAGAGGCGCTCTACAGCCCAGTATGGGGGAGATCTTGTCACGTGATGTAACGTGATGTAACGTTACTAACATGTCGGCAAAAAATAATAGTGAAAGGGAATATTATGGGGGATATCTTGTCACGTGATGTAAGATGTAGTAGAAATATATATCATTACGTAGAAATGATCTAGATTACAATACATTAACAGGCCTGAGGCATAAAGCCTGTTCCCCTCAAATCCTTAGACCAACTACAATCCGTCATTAATGGCACGCAGAAGTCACTCAAATTGACATCCAGCAGATTCAGAACATCCTCGGGCATTCGATCCTTTAAGCTACTCTATGCAACGCCAAAACTCTCTAACAGAAATTCTTTATCTCGCTGCCTCCTCCCCTAAAGTTCTCTCAGTGAGTTCTCTATGATGTAGAAAGCTTCTCCAAGCTTACTCTTCTGCACATGCTCCTTTGTTCCTTTTTGCCCCCTCCTGGGCTCCAACATGCTTATTCAAATACCCTCACGATCAGCCACAGGTCTCTTACCCTCCTAGCGGCATTCATTGTAAACTTTGAGTTAAAAAGGGGAGCCGGTACACTTTTTCACTCTCCATGCATCCACATTTGGGCTTCTAGAATCTATAGGATATGTGGCAGGCTTGATGGATTCTACCATCATATTGCGTTGAATGAAGCAAAGGGATGTAGCGTTTGAAGGGAGGAGATCCTTGTTACTTTGTATGTGCATTTGTAATGCTTTGTTTAATGTAACATATGACTGTAAAATTTAAAAAATAAACCGCATAAATCCATTCATCACATATTAAATCGTTTAACAAATTTGGGTTAAGATTTACTCATTGCAGATTAAATCTCAACAATAGCAGCTATAGATTTGATTGTACCTGCAGAAAATTCCAGTACCACTACCACAGTAATGACTGCCCAAATAGCAGCGTCGCCAGCAACTCCTTTGAACAAAGGATCTGTGAGATAGAAAGGAGAAACACAACACAGTGCAAATCCAACCTTGAAGGCGTGTATAATTTTACGTGGGTCGTCTTTACCCATTTTCCAAGTTTGTCTGAAGAAAGACGTGGGCGATCTGGTCCTCAAGTTTTTGAACATCTTGGGTCGTGGAGGAATATTATCAAACTACAATTATATATAAAACTACAATGAGTAAACCTCTGTGCTGCAATTATATATAAAACTACAATTATATTGCTATTGACAAACCCATGAAGCGTTTCATTCCAATTCAAATAAGCAAATATCTAAATTATAATTATATAACTTTATTGTATGATTCCTTCTCACTTGCATTTCTCATAAATTAAACAGCAGTTGTATTTGAAGTCTATTTAATATTGCCTCCGGGACTCTATCCATGGGCGATCATCGGAAATCTCCACCAAATTAGAAAGCCTTTTCATCGTGCTCTGAAGGACCTTGCTGACAAATATGGTCCCATTATGTTTCTCCGCTTCGGCTCTGTCCCCACAGTGATTGCTTCTTCTTCTGAGATGGCCAAACTATTTCTGAAAACTCATGATTCTATATTTGCAAGCCGACCCGCAACTGCTGCTGGGAAGTACTTGTCCTACAACTACAAGGGCATGGTACTGTCGCCTTATGGAGATCACTGGAGGCAAGTCAGGAAGTTGTGTGTGTTGGAATTGTTTACTGCCAAGAGGATCGAGTCTTTCAAACATGTGCGAGAGGAAGAGGTGTCTGTGATGATTCGCTCCATTTGGAAGGAGAGCCAAAACGGCACAATTGCTGTGAATGTGAGCAAGGCCATCTTCACCTTTTCCTCCAATGTAATTGGGCGAATACTGGCGAGGAGGAAAGTTTCTGACGATGACTTGGGAGGTCATGGCAAAGGATTTAAGCAGCTGTTACTAGAGCTGTCAGATGTCGTCGGTGAGCTCAACATTGGAGACTTCATTCCTTATTTGGATTGGATGGACTTGCA